>JADRCC010567637.1:0-10114 GCA_019843855.1 Hylomyscus alleni
GAACCTGGTCAACCACCAGGGAAAGTCACAGCTAGGAGAGTAAGTGATTTTTCTCTGGACTTTTCTAAAAGAAGGGATTCTGGACATTGTAAGATGAATACTTTGAAGCGAACAAGTCACATGATAACTCATGCCTGTGAAGGCCTCCAGACACCACGCCAATGTCTATGCTTTGAGTTTCTTGCTTAGCTGCCTTCTCTAACTTTGGAATACGACACATAAAATACCTTTCACATAATAATGTAAACCCATCCACTATAAATCTTCTGTAGGTTTCTCTGTTACATATTGTTTTATGTATAACACAAGAAAATACATCCTGGTTCGAGGAAAACCATCCAGCAAGGAAAAGAATGCACACCAACTTCCTGAAATATTCGGCACCTGCCACAATTATCAATAAATCTGGGGTGGGCAGCCTGTCATTTCCTCAAACAAGACCCCACACCTTGAAAAATATGTGTGCTAACTTGAAAAAAAGCCCAGATCATACAATGAGAAGACGTTTCCTTGTCTAACGGGAACCAAAATAATGATGATGATAATAATAAATACAGTTGCTTACCTAAGGAGAAATTTGAGCCATTCCCATATGTAGGAATGTTAAGGAGCTAACCAAAGGACACTATTACTAGACATCAGTAGTCCTCAAATTGGAAGTATGTTTACAATATCTCACCACTTAATTTTCAGAAACTTACCTGTCTCCAAAAAGTGCTCAGAGAACATTTTAGGCATTGTTTGTGGAAGAGGGCTGGGGAACTGGTTGCATCCTTTCCTACTTTGCAAAAACACAGTTGTCAGTTCCGGCCTCAGAAACAATCCAACTTATAAACAATTTAATAGAGGTTTCCTGTCTCCTCCTTTCCCCTTTAACGTGGAGCCCTTCCTCCACTGTTTCCAGAGGAGACCTTCACTTCCCTATCAAGCCCCCACTCCCACAAAGCCTCCTCCTTCTCTCTATTCAAGTGCTGCCAAGTTCTTCCAAAGGGAGGAAAGGCTATAGCAGTTTCTGCCACTTTAACACTCTATCCCGCACCCCTAGAAGGGCTGAGGTCAGGGCCTCAACACCCTCTGAGTACATTCATTCCAATTCAGCCATTTGGGGAATCCAGTAGGCCTTTGTGATAGCCTGGGAAGATAACCATCCATTGGAACAGTGTTCTATAAGAAAAGTGCAACCATGGTTTCAAGGGACTTCGGAAACAGAACATTTTCCACAGAATAGGATGTGATCTACACAGTAAGTTAGAGACCGACACATGGTTTCCATGTACCCACAAGATTTCATGGGAGTTTCCTAAAAAATGTCATCAAAAATTAGCCTAGGAGCCTTTGGGAAACACTATGCAGGTCATTTACTTGTCTAAATAATTATTATTAAAGTACAGGCCAAGAGTGTATTCTTTAAATGTGATTTTATTATTTCATAAAGCATCAAAAAGAGTCCTGTTGGAGAAATTACAGTTTCCTTGAATTTCTCTTATTTATTCCATGACTTGATTTGTGAAGTTCTATATGGGAAATATGGGAAACCAACCTTAGGTTAGCAATATTAAATAGGCCTTGATACATGATGGAGAAAAGGAATTCAATGGCTGTGCCAATACTATCCTTGGCTTTGGCATCACCTGGGTAACATCAGGTATCCATTTTCTCATGAGTCAGGTTTGTCTAAGAATTTCTTCCAGCTTAACATTATGTGATTCCAATCATTTCTCCCCTGTGCTCCCATGTGGCTCTCTAATATGATACTCTTTCTCCCTGGATATGTACTGATAGACTTCCTGCTTTAGCTATAAACAGAGCTGTGCCTCCTATTTTCAAAACCTAGTAAAGTGGCAGTTAACATGGAACCCTCAATGGACATTTTCTACAGCTCTTTCATGTCACCTGCAAACCATCGTTGGCTTCCCAGAATAACAGGGAGATTCACAGTATCACAGGTTAGAATTCAGTCCAGTCCCATTGAAGTCCATCTACTGGTTACCAAACAGTAGGAAAAGTTCTCCCAATACAATCCAGTGAGTATTAATGTTGACATGACCTTTTAGGAAATGGATAGGAAGACATCTTGGTTTTAAAAATAGAAAGGTTGGTGTCAGCAACCTCTGTCAGTTGATATAAGATATAAAAAGGTTAAGCTAATGCTTTTTGTACCGTCTTGTACAAACACACATGCACTTACTGTCCCTCTGCTGTGTGTCAAAGGTCTCTTTTCACCACTCGAAGCATGTTGCGATTAGTCCAAGTCTTAGTTTTGCAGGGAGGCTTTAATTTCAGGGAACTTTAGATAAAACCACTTGCTAAGTCACAACACTTTGCATGAGCTTTGGAATCAGATGAAAATAGGCGAGCTCTTGAGGGAGGCGGATCTCTGAGTTTGAGGCCAGCCTGGTCTACAGAGTGAGTTTCAGGACAGCCAGGGCTATACAGAGAAACCCTGTCTCAAAAAGCCAAAAAAAAAAAAAAAAAAAAAAAGTGAACGCACTGTGGCCTGGGGGTCAAAGCTGATCCAAGCTAAGTACAGGTAGGGCACCTCTAGCCCAAAAATTCAAATCTGAAATCCTATATCTGTTTGTAAAGATAGTTAAAACCACCATCCTTGATATTTCCCAAGAGTTGGAGCAGACTAACTACCTGTTTACATAATTCATATGGCTCTCTGTCACTGTGCAGAGCAGATGAGGATTTATAACAAAGGGTGTATGGCCTACAGAGTTGAACTGTTAACTGTCTGGCATTATGTAGGGAAAGCGTCAACCCCAAAATCTAGATCCACACTTTTCCATGATCCTGCCACTTAACAGTTCAGTAGCACTAAGGAGGTCTCCGGGCTTCTGTGAGCTCGATTTCCTCATTCTAAATTAAAGATAAAGAGAGCTAGCTTCCAGGTGTCTTAGATGATACATGGTGCCACACAGGTTGATTCCTTGTCATGTCTTCTACCATGTCTTCCTCTGCATTGCTCTCGGGGGCATCAGGCCAGCACATACTGGCAAAGTTCTGATTTGTAGCAAGGGCAACCACATCATATCTGGACTTCTAGGCCAATTTTAGGAAAGATTGTTTTTGGCCAGTTCTACTATTTTCCTTTCAGCTGAGGTAAAAATGGATATTAACAAATTGGCATCTACCACATTTGCTATTATCCTCCTGGGAAATTCTTAACCAAAAGCAAGGTGTGTTTTTAGTTGTGAAATTGATAAATCAGATAAGTCAATAAGCCTTCAAATTTAGAGGGTCTTGGACATCCTTCTCCATGAAAATTGGAATTATTTATTTGACAGGTGTGGCTGCCTGCAGTCACACACGAACAGTTCTTCTGGAATGGGAGTAGGAGCCTTTGAGAAATTAAGGGAAGGGGACTGCGAGAAGGGGTTAAAAAATGAGACCGAGGCATGGTGTGCTTTCAGTCCTCCATCATTATTCAACTGTCTTTGTTACAAGCAGATAGGTAGAGAAAAACCCCTCCCCCAGTCCGTCAGCATCTCATGGCCCAATCAGCATCTTCATCTTCCATCTCTGGAGGCAGGACTTCTGGCATAACAGGAACTTGGAGAGAGGCGTGGCTATTTGCAGGAATTTAGAGAGAGGTGTGGCTATTTGTGTCAAGGCAAGGTCTGAAAGAACCAGCTCTTAGCTGGAGGAGGGTCACAGACAGGCAATTACTGTGATATATAGTAACTCCCACAGTAAGAACCCAAATCACAAAGTTCTTTGAGACTTCCCTGTATCCTCTGGCTCTCTCTGTCCCTTCATTCAAAAATTAGTTTATCACTAAGTCAACTCAAGGGAGAAAATAATACTCCCAAACCAGTTGAGTGATGACCCTTACAACAGAATGAAACCATGATATTTTCAAAAATTAAAACAGAACTGGTTTTTCTTGTTTTGTGTTGTTTTGTGTTGTTTTGTCCATTCAGATGTCACTATCCCCCTGTACCTTTGTGATCTCATCCATATAGTTTTCTAGGTCTTAGCCACCATGTCAAGGTAATGAGGTGGCCTGATTTTCACCCCAGAATTGATAAGACGTGACAGGAGGTGACTAGTTTAGCACATTATAACCTGTCACAATGCCAGAACATACCACTTTTCAGTGATGGTTCAATGGCTTTTGTTTTTTCCTCACTGCAGACCTAGATTCCAAAAGAAATAAGGGTTTGATTTTGAGACTGCCCCTCAGTTATACCCGCCAGCACATTTAAGCTATCAGAAAATATTTGCAAGTGTATTAGCAATATTTCTAGCTTCAGCTTTTAGATGACAATATTGATTAATCATCCTGAAATACTGATGTGAACGTGTTCTCTTCTGTGGGAAATACTGAACTCAAAGAACTTGAGAAGTTGTCTAGCTGGTTGGCTCAACTGTCAGCTCTGTTATACAACAGTCACTAGCTCTATCTAGGGCTGGGAAATAATAAATATCTCTCAAATATCTTCCTAAAAACATGTTAATGAAATGAAACCTACTTTGTACAATTAAGTACACACAGTTCACTGAATTCTCATAAAGTGAACTCAGCCCCATAGTCAGCACCCAGGATGTACATCACAGGACTAATAGTATCCCTTCTAGTGCCTCAGTCATTCTTCATTCTGGTCGCTACTCTCCAAGTGGGATTCCCTCTTCTGGCTTCTAATAGCACAAAATCAATGGTGTTTAGGTCTGCAGTACATGTCACTACATTCACAGATTGTGTGATCTTTTGTGTTCAGCCTCTTTGTTCATTGTTCTTTTATAAAACTTATTCATATCATTTAAAGTGAGGTTATTCATTGCCCATGTAGTATAGCATCTCATTTTGTGAATACGTTACAATTTATTTATCTAATCTGTTGCTGATAAACAATTGATATTTGAACATTCTACATGTCTTTTCAAAAATTATTGCAGGTGTTTCTGTTAAAAGAATACCCATAAGTGGCCCTAGGATAGCTTATGCTTGGCCTTAGGAGATACACTAAGCTTTTCTCCTGAAATTCTATCATTTTTACTCCCACCAGCAGTGTGTCTGATTCCAGTTGTCCCACATTGATGTACTTTGAATGTGCCCCCCACCCCCAATGCTCACATGTTTGGAATTTGATTCCCCAGTGCAGAAGTGCTGAAACATGTGACTGTTAAGTGTTTTCAGGGTCATAAGGCATCTATACTCATGAGTACATGAATGTTATTATGGCAGAAGTAGGCCTATTATTGTCAGAGTGAGAGCCTTCTAGTTTGTCTCCCTCCTGCTTATTTATTTGCTTTCCCTTCTTCTTACATGCACAGATTGTCAGTAACCAGAACAATAATCAAATTTATGATCACTAAAAACTCATATACAAAATACACTAAGGAAAGCAAAACACAGACTGAGACAGACATCCTTGCTAACAATCTGTATCCACCAGAGTTCTTACTGTTATTATTCTAATGGATAACTGCATAAATTTTCTGTCATAGACATAAAATATTCTGTTATAATGATAAAAGAGAAGTGAAAATAAAGACAGCACATCACAAAGACTCCACAAGAAACATGGGTCATGAACATGTATCGTTGCAATAGAATCATCATCAAATGTACATAGAACTTAACTTATGTGCTGGCTGACTAAACCCTTCCCCAGGCCTGGTATATATATATTATTTTTCTATGGTGCCTGCTTTTCTACAGTGAGATGGAGAAGTGAAGGCCATGAGAGGGTCAGCTGATGTAACGAAGCTGAAGGACAAAGGCCCACTTGCTGGATCCAGAGCCCTTATCTCACCTTTCAATTGGACCATCCGAGGGCACCCATATAAGCTTGGGAAGAAAGATTGGTCTAACCTCTGAGAAACCTACCTGGTCAGCCAGAAGACACATGAGGTGTTATTGGTTAATAATATGACTATTAAATATGGATGCAGCAAATAAGCATGAGCACACACAGAAAATGTTGCAATTGTGGGATATTAACTATCAGTAGGCATGGATGTAGTATATAAAGGGAAAGAGAAAAGCTTTTTAAGGTCCTACAGCCAAAACAAGAGGAACATTGGATATTAAAGAGAACAGATCTAGACTTACACAAGGCCTTGTGAGTTAAGTGCTTTGTGACTCTGATTTCAAGAGATTAAACTAAATTAAAATAAACAGTGCATGTAATTCACTTTACACATTGCCTGGCATGCAGCGGGTGTTGGATAACTATCAGCTATTGTTAGGAATTCTGAAGCACAGGCCGTGTGCTTAAGAACATTCTGTAGGAACACTGCCATTGCCTTGAGTTGGTGTGAGAAATGGGAATTTGTGTTGCATGAGAAATGTCTTAGAAGGAGAGATCTAACACAGATACATATCTAAGTAAAGACTGTGAGAGACTCCTGTTGCTATTGTCAGAAGGCCCCCATTTACAGAGGGAAGTCCATCTGGATGCTGTAGTACAAGGTCTGGTCTAAGACCAGCTATTTAGCCATCCTTCAGCATTTTTCTTTCACAGAACTTGCTTATTGAGGTGTTTCACAGATTTTTATAGAATTTTATAAATTGGAAAAAGTTGGACAAATGCAAGATATTAATTACCATGTATCTACTGGTGATGTGATCTTTCTGGATGACCCATATTGAAGATATCCAGGCCTCTCTTGCCAACTCTTTCTTATTCGGAAGCACATGTTGATATTTAGTGTGTCCAAAGTCCGGTCTTAGCTGTTTCTCCCTCTTGTTCCTTGCCAATATCCCAAATTTCATTAATGTTCTCTTGGGAGTCTTGGGCAGGAGTTGGAAGAAAATTAATTCTGAGGTAGAGATATGGGATGATGAGAAAACAGTAATTTATTTTATGTTTAAATTCTGTTTTCCTCCAAAATAACTGCTTTGGCATGGACCTCAGGGGAGGATTATTTAAAAGAATATATGTTGTTTTAATTTGATGAATAAAATAGTATCCACTTCTCTGCACCAATGTCATTAAGCTTTCAGCACACAATACTACAAATATGTTTCTAATATGCATATAATTTTTCATATGCATAAATTATTTCTTTTCTTAATGCCAAATTGTTCAGTGAACAGTTTTGTTGTTGTTGTTTTGTTGTTGTTTTGTTTGGGTTTTTTGGGGGGAGGGGAGTGTTGAGACAGGGTTTTTCTGGGTATCCCTGGCTTCCTGGAACTCACTCTGTAGAGTAGGCTGGCCTCAAACTCAGAAATCTGTCTGTTTTTTCTGATTTTCTAGAATTCTCTTTGACTTCTGTTTCCTTTATTTATTTTACTTCTTTTGGCTTTAAAATCCATATGGCTGAAAGAGTATTTAAAAGATAAGCAGTAGGTCTTGAGGCTTATTATAAAATAATAATTGAATATAAAGACACAAAATTTTAAACACCAAGAATCACATGCTCAAGAACACAGACATGTACCCTTCTTCACCAGACCCTTCTTCACTAACTATGCATTCAGCTCACTTGTAGGCAGCTAAGTTTCCTTTTGAAAGACCACAGAGCACGGTGGGAACTCTTGCATTTCCAACCACTCTGCATTATCAGCCTGAGTATATTCATTAAAGCAAACAAACACACAAACAAATAAAACTTGCCCAGGTCTTGCTTTGCTTTAGTCTATCTGCTTCCTGTCTGACCTGCCAACAGATGACTTCTGGCCCAAGTGAACAATTCTATAAAAGGCCTTGCTCACTTTCACTTAATTAAATGTGGGTAAAATTAAGTTGGTATGATTGTTTGGAGTTTTTGTCAGTCTTGAAATCAACTTCAGTCTGTCATCAAGAAATTGTCTCCACAATACAGTACACTAGCTGAACATTCACTATAGCTAAGATAATAATGAGATAAATAGGTTAGAAAAATGTGGTAAACCTGACATTTTCATGAAAATGGAGGATGTTATATCAAGTGAAATAAATTAGCCATATGGGTAAAAAGTGAACAATGCTTATTCTCTTTAATATATACATGCTAAAAATTCAATCTGAATGAACAGTGGTTCTTACTGGGGATATGGAAAGGGAAAGGAATTGTGGGACACTGGATAATGGTCAGTAAACAGGTAAATGAGTTAGGTTCTAGAGTTCTCTAATAGTGGGAAGATAACCTCAGAAAAATCTTGCATGTGTTGCAAATAACAAGTAAAGAAGTGTTTAAATGGTAATGATGAGAAGATAGGAGAATTAACCACCCTCATATGGTCAGTACATATTGGGTATGTGTGTTAATAGTATACCGTATCCCATTCAGGTATACAGTGTGATAAAAATTTATAAATGTTTCAGGAGGTGGAAATGATAGCAACTCTCCATTTGCTTGTTATACGGTATATACATGTATAAAATTATCACACTGTACTCTACAAATTTTAGAATTAAATAGTAATTAAATTTTAAAAGTTAGGTGTATAATCCAAAGAGAATCAAAAGGAAACACCACACAGACTCACATTAAGGACTCTTTCCCAAAATAAACATATTACAATTCAACAACAACAAAGAAAAAAAAAAAAACAGAAGAAGGACTAAAGATTACACAAAAGCAGTGAGCTGGTGACTTTCTATCATATCAACATGTCGAGATCAACTGCTTTACAAAAATATAGCTGAAAACTAGATTCAGGAGCAGGAAAAGGACATTCGTGGAATAGTTGGTGAAATTTAAATGAGTTCTATCACTTGATAATAAGGTGACATCATCCTCTTCCTTCATTTGATCATCAGGTCTCTGTAGGCAGGAGAGACACGAGCGTCTGAGCGACGTGGATGAGAGCATCTGGGTATCAAGGTTATTCTTGTATGTTTTATAAGTCTGAAGAACTATGATGAAGATAAAGTTTAAATATTAAAAAGCTAAAGTTGCACCACCCCTACCAAAGAGCCCTGTGTTAGCATGTATTCCACATCTGATGAACTCTTAGAAGGGAAGATAAAGACTTAGAGACCATTAAAGGCTTGAGAATGACAGGACAAGATGGCGTCCACGCTCTCCTTAGCTGAAGTTTTAAAGTCCCATGAACTCTGAAATTCAAACAGCTTATCAAGATCAACTGCTTTACAAAAAATGGCCTCCACATAAACCATCAAAATAGAAACTATAAAATCAAGTCTGACGGTGACGCATTCAGAAGTCCCAGCACGAGAGAGGATGAAACCAGGAGATGAAGAATTCAAGGTCAGCCTGGGTGTTTGAGAAGAAAGAAGGCAAGAAAGGGAAGGAAAGGAAAGAGAGAGAGGAAATATACTTGAACTTCCCACCCCTGCTTCCCTATCAGTTTGCACATTGCCTACTTGAAATGAGTCATGTCTTGTCCACTGCCAGGAATATTCACACATGCAAGTGTAAATAATGTATGTGATTCTAGATAACACACAGATCAGTGATCCAAATAACCCATGCTCATTCCTGCCAGGCTGCTTGCCACCAGGACTCCCACACCTCATCAAAAAAAAAAAAAAAAAAAAAAAACAGGAGAGGGAGATGGGGGTGCTAAGAGGGTGGCAGAAACCAACACACTGGGACTGTTTGTGTATGACCCCCAGCACTGTACCTCCAAGTTAGCTTTTTAAAATAGCAAAAAGCACTTACCAAGCTCCACCCTCTAAATGGAAGGTTGGAAAGTATATTTGAATTTGAAAATCAATTATCTGGCTAAGATTAGCCCCGGGACCTGCTTATCATCTCTCATTTCTACACTTAAGTGGCGTTGTTTTAAGGAAGAACTGTTGTTTTTACCAGGGTTATTTTCTTCTCCTGCAGGCGCCTGGGAAACAACTGGAAGCAGCACCCTGGGGTTCTGGCTTTTTCTCTGTCATTCACCAGACCTGCTTTGACTTCCTCAACTGTAAATAGAGAAGACTGGGCAAAAGAGGGGGTGGTCTTTAACTCTGCATTGTGAACTTACTTGGCAATTGTGTTTATGACTTCTTACAGGAATGCTTTTATGTAGATAAAAGAATATGCTGTGTGTATATGTATGTATAATAATATGAAAATTAATAATGTAAAGTACCACATGCAACAATTTTAAATGCGTGATATAGTAATAGATGTATTTTCATTCATAACACCTTTGTATAAGTTTTTTCCCCAATGAGTCAAGAGTCAAATTATCACCACAATACCAAAAAAAAAAAAAAAA
>JADRCC010567642.1:0-10443 GCA_019843855.1 Hylomyscus alleni
TTTTTTTTAAAACTACTTGCCAAATATTTTAGATAATTTTCAAATGTGTGATAAGTTATAATTAGTTATCTTTAATAAGATCTTATAATCATGCAGACATATTCTTCATTTTTCTATCCTCATCTCTCAGCCTATACATAAAGAAGATAAAGAGAAGATAGGTGGCCAGGACCAGTTGGCTTGGAGGCTGCAGAGGTGGAGTAGAATTTGAATTCAAGTATCAGCATCTTAAAGTTCTTATTCTTCTCAGTGTTTCACAGAGACTTGTCAAGAGAAGCAAAGCTAAGCTCACAGGCAGAAAGTGCACAGTTCTGAAGATGAGGGAACTCAATGGGGGCTGAGGCTGAATTTTCCCCTTCACTGCATTTCAAGTATTTCACAAATTGTTAAGATGTGTTTTGTGGGGGGAGGGGATGTTAAGATAATTTTTGAAAAGAAAAATTTGTGGTTTTGGTTGTTTTAAGTTACCCAAGAAGGAAATGTGTATGTGTGTGTGTGTGTGTGTGTGTGTGTGTGTGTGTGTGTGTGTGTGTTAACGTTTTTGTGTTAGGCAAGAAAAAGTGGCTGAGTGAATTTGTAAAGATTTTATATGACAGTATTAAGAACTAACTCTAAAATAATTATTATAGAAGTAAAATGGGTGGAACACAACACAATAATAAACCTTAGAAAAAGCAGCCTAAGGATAGAAATCAAGTCCACTGAGGGTTTGCCATTATGGTTCTTTATCTCATAAATCTTATTGATAATTTACAATCATTAACTACTAAGTCATTCACGTTCCTCAGAAACACCTGCTATTTAGGGAGCCGCTGACAGCAGGATAGAGGGTGAGATCTGACAAAGCCCCTCTACTCACAGGCAGCTGATGTGGCCATGGCAACAGTAAGGGTAGCAACTACAAAACAGAGGAAGTTTCAGCCAGTGTCCACAAATATGTAGCCTAATGGTGTTATGATCCTGGGGGCCTACCCAAGAGCCCTTGTATGGAGGTTTTACAAGAACCAAGAGGATAGGCAACAGAGGAGAGTATGCTGTCTGTCACAAAGTAATGACTTAATGCTCTAGAACAACATGGCAGTGTGATCCAACAGGTAGTTGTAGCCAACAGAGCACAATTCACACAATGACATACCTAGGGATGAAAAATGAACCAATCTTCAGAAAATCTGTACAGCCCAGACAAGCCTAGCAGTTTTCCATGAGCCCAGAAGATGCAGGGCGAAGTAGACGGAAGTCTGATTGCTTGAAATTTACTTAAACTCATTTTGTTTTGTTTTGTTTTTCTGGTAAGTGTCAACGGGATCAGGAATGTAACTGAATTCAATACTGACATGGAGAGATGAAATTTCAGATTAAGTTATTGAAATCAGGCTTAATTACTTTGTTAAAATATTGCTTCAAGAAAAAGAATGCTATAATGTGGCACTATTGCATTTGCTCCAGAATAATAAAATTTACTGTTCAGTTAGTTGTCTTTCCCATAAGTTACAATGTCAATTTCCAATGGAAAATTTTGATTTTCCCCACAGGAACCCAGAACTGTTTATTGCAAGGAGTTTTGTGTACACACACACACACACACACACACACACACACACACACACATACACACACACTACTGAATGAGGTCTAGAGAGAGATAACCAAGTGTTTAGGAGCCCATGCTACTCTTGTAGGGAAGCCAGATTTCATAACCAGTATCAACATGGGCACTCAAAACCTTCTATAACTTTAGAGGCAGAGAACTAGACACCTTTCTTGATGTCCTTGGGACACTGTATGAATATGGTGTGTGTATGTGTGTGTGTATACACTCTCACAGAGACATACACATAAAATTAAATACACATTAAAGAAAAAGCACAGAATCAGGGATAGTTTGGTACCTCCATGAATATTAACTCAAAGAATAGAGTTTGGATTACTAAATATCAGAGGAAAGCCTGGTAGCTGTGGCATTTCCCTGTAATGTCATCATTCTGGAATCAGGGACAAGACAAGCTGGTAAGCTGTCCATGTGGAAATGATGAGCTTCATTCTCAACCAGAGACCTTAGAACAACAAATAATTGACACGTGATGGAGGAAGACATTTGATTTTAGATTTGGGCTTCCACTCATCCTTTCACACATGCATATTTGTGTACACATAAATGGACACACTCACACACAAAAAAATAAACCACGGGATGCAGATTTAATACTCATTTGAAGAGTGAGAGATTAATGCGACGTTATATTATTTTACATTATGTCCCAACAAGTACATTTACTGGGATTTACTTAACCTGTGATAGTTTCTCTCAGATTATTGTATTGTAATTCTCACTTCAGTGACTCCACACATACATGCATCTACACTCTTTCAGTTTTCTTCTAGATGCCTATCCTAAGTCAGCTAAACTTAGGAATACAACCTAGGGACAGGTCCATATGTGAATGAGTGGCATCTCCCCTTGCACATAGTGTATGGAAACATTAGAGGAACTGCTGCCTTCATTCTTTGCAGGTATACTTTCTGAGCTGATACTTTCCAGGTACATGTAAGAACTGTTTATTTTAAAATAGATGCATTTATATAACCATAAAAGAAAAAATAAAACTGAAAAGAAATCCCATTCAAAATTATCATTATTTTTTAATACTTGGAGAATCTGTTTACATATTTTATCACCTCCATCTACCACTCTTCCTGTAATACCTACTTCCCACCTCACCTCACCTTCTTCAAATATTTGTTCTTCCCCACCCCAATAACCTATCCTTATCAATCTGTGATGTTCAAATATTCATGACTGTGATGCTGCCCACTGCAGCATGGAACTGTGGAGAACTAACTTCTCCTTCAGAAACCAGCAACAAGGTAGAGCTACTCGGGAGTGGGTTGCTCATAAGTCTCTCAAGCTTCTGTTAGTGTGATGACTGTCTTGATCTCATCCGGTCAGCAATAGTCGCTGTGAGTTTGAGTCTATTGCTCTTATAATATTCAGAAGATAGTATTTTGTTCTGATCCTCCCAAACACTTAGATCTCACAGTTTTCCCATTATGTCTTCCTCGATGACCCCGGAGGCTTTTAAAGCAGGTAGGAAGATTATAGGCATTCCATTTGTGGCTGAGCAGTCAATGGAGACTTAATCTCTCCATTTTATCTTCTGTGAGTTCCTACATTAACCACCATGCACTGCACACAACACATCTGATGACATCTGAAATTTATAGTAATCTGTGGTTGTAGAGAGACAAATTAGAGGAGTTTGAGACAGTGTGCATTTAGCAGGTTAATAGTCAGAATCGTATGTGGGGACTGAGAGATCCTCAACTTCAAGTTGTTGGGAAGGTTTACAATGCCAGCCATGTGTGTTTCATATTGAGAAGCCTAAGTCCAATCAGAAACCTTTAGTTGTCATATTTTATAATTTTATGGACAAACACTCAGTTACTGTGTAAACTTTAATGTGTCTAGCAAAGCAGCAATTCCATCTTTCACTAGACCTTACAGTTTTGTTAAGGTTATATTTTAATTATATTCTACAGAAAAATAAAAGCACTGAGTTTAGAATTAGCTGTTTCATATATTTAATATATGGCAACCTGTAGCAATGCTTCATTATATGTAACATAAGGTAATGTACTGATCTTTGACTAACAGTTAATAGACAGCTCCCAACACAATTTGTTAATATTCAATAGCTATTCAATAGCTCAACATCTATGAATCAGTCATGAAATGGAACTGGTAAACTTGAGGATAAGGTTTCTTATGTATTATACATAACTAACATATATTCATATACAAATTAGAGTGAAGTATTATCTTAAAAAGCCATGATATTGATTTACTTAATACTTAAAGATTTAGTTAGATTATTAATATGACATTTCAAAAAGATAAATATCATAAATAGTAATGTTAAGAAAAAATCCAGTAAATATCAACAACTACTAGGAAATACAAAGAATGATTATCTATCAAACAGGATTTTCTCCTCAATGATTTTCCTAGAACAAAGAATATTATTTCTTCTAAATCAGAGGAATAGTATCATCTCCAATGTTATAACCCTTCCTTCAGACCCCATTATTGTGGCATTATTGTCTTATATAAATACTCAATTTTAATTTCAAATATGGTATTAGTAAAAACCCAGTTGAGATTATGTCATTGAGGTATTATCTTTTAGCATAATCTTTATTTTCTAATAGTCATTTGACACAAAAAATTAGACCAGACTGCTGATCATGGGATTCAGATATCTGAGAGTTTTTCTAATACCTTCTAGAAATCTTAGATTTTGAATTTATGCAGTCAAAGAAGAAATATGGATACCCATCTTCAACTGGAAGATATTCACAAGAGAACTATAAACTCTTAATTTTAAGAGGATATATTTCTCTTCCCCGATATTTATAGGTGTTATGACATCATAATGCTGGGAATCATAATATTTATATGTTTTCTGTAAAGACATTACTTACAGTAAGACAATTATGCTAATTGGAATATAGTCATTAAAACTCAGACAATCAGGAGATCTTTCATATGCTTGATTTTTTATATGGTAGAGGAATTTCTCTTAAGTCATTACAGAAGATTGTTAATTAATATAATAAAAGAAAACAGAAAAGAGTCTAATCAATACACAATAAATAAGAGGCATTTAGATGGCTATTGACCTAATCATGTGACCTTTCTATGCACACCTGAAAAAATATATGTTCCTTCTGCTCATATGATATGTGCAACCATGAAAGCATATATTGTAATTTTGTGGAAATTAATTAACAGGATTAATTTTGATCCTGTTCTATTTTACTGCTTATAAATTTCTATAACTTAAAAATATGTTTGTTTTTCTGTTTTGCATTAACTATAATGGTATATTCTGCAATGATGTGATTATTCAAATGACAAATGTTTTGGACTGCAGAAATCAATATTTGAATAACCCATTTGTTTACAAAATAATATCTTCATGAAATTTCCATTAATATTTTTTCCAAAAGTCATTTAAACTTAAAGACGTCATCAGGTCTAAATTATCAGGTTTGTATACTTATTACTAAGGGATCTTAAGTCCAATTAGACAGTTTTCTCCATGATAAAGATGTCAATGTTGTATCATTGGCTATATCTTGCTAGGCTGCTCACTATCATAATTCATAATTTACCCATTTTACAACTTAGTGTGTGGGATTATTGATTGCTTTTCTCACTTGGCAGCTTACATATATACTAGAAGACTAGAAAAGCTGTTACTCAGGAAGGCACCTGCTATATCAACTTGATTCTCTGAATGCCTAGTGCCTACTTATGTGTTGGGCTCACAAAAAAAAATTATCTTTGATTTCTGGGAAACAATCATGGATAGAGGTAGTAGATTTTATTGTTTTAAGAGAGTCACACTTTTTTAAAAAACCTTTTGAATCTTTGTGAATTTTTCACTGTGTACCCCAATCTTAATTGTCTCTCCTTCTCTTCTCATCTGCCCTCTGTTCTTGCAACTTTGCCACCCCTCAAGAAAAAATAAAATAAGATAGAATAAAAAAATAATAAAATTTGCCAAGAAAGCTATAGTGTCTCAGAGTATGTCTCACAGTATACCCTTTTGTCCATACATCTTTACTTGGAAATGTTCATGCAGGTAAACATTGGTCTATTTCTAGACCTCTGGCTTCTACTACACTACCTATAGTGGATCCTCCTAGAGAATTACCTTGAATACCTTGCTTTTGTCCTATGTCTTTGAGATCTTATAGCTTTAGGTCTGTAAGATCAATTCATTCACAGCCTCCAGCAGATCTTAGGGTAGATGCTGAGGTGGGCCAACTCTAAACGTTGGATCTGGGCCTGGAGATAGGTGAGCTGGTCAACTTACCAGCTATCCTACATCCACACCACCAGGAAAAGCTCTCCAACACTGCCCTGACTAGCACATCCAATGTTGGCAGCCAGCAATTGGCAGGGTACTTCAAAAGAGTCACTTTTAATATGTTGCCCTCAGTTTAGGAATAGTTACAACTGGAAAATATAAAACATTAAGATAGTTGTATTTCAATGTTACTTATTGTAAGAAAGCATTTGATCAAGGTCAAAAGCATGGAATCAACTTTCAATAACTCCAAGGGGAGGTGATTTCCAGACTTTTCCATAGCACCACCAAGAATGGAAGAACATGGGCTTCAGGTTATAGCTATTAGACTTCTATGCTTCATAAATGTCTCACTAACTGTGCTTGACTATCAATAAAAAAGCTCTATGTGCCAATTTCTTTTCTAAACTAAAACTATCAGAAAAAATACAGTTTACTCAGAAGCATCAGAAAAAAGTGAAGATCCATAGAGTTGCTAGCTCTTAATTACAATCATGAAATTATTCTTGAGTGAAGAAGTATGCTCAAGGCACTAGCATTTTTTTTAAACCACATAGTGTTTCACAGTTTTTCCCACCGTACAGCAGCTGTGGTGTCAGCTTGTTTATTTTGGATTAGGGAATTTTTCCTATGGTATTTTGAATACATTTTCAGGGCCTTTGAACTGGGAATCTTCTATTCCTATCATTTTTATGTTAGGTCTTTTCATAGTGTCCCAAATTTCCTGGATGTTCTGTCACGAACATTTTAGTCTAGCAATTTGTTTTACTGTTGTATCAATTTATTCTAGTGTATCTTCTACGCTTGAGATTCTATCTTTTGTCTCTTGTATTTTGTTGGTTATACTTGTGTCTATAGTTCCTGATTTCTTTTCTAGGTTTTCCATCTTCAGGATTACTTCAGTTTGTGTTTTCTTTATTACTTCTATTTTCACTCTTAGTTCTTGGAGAGGTTTGTTCATTTCCTTTACCTGTATTTTGTATTTTGAAAGAGGTTTATTAATTTCCTCTTTAAAGGCCTCTCTAATCTTTTATAAGTTTGGATATGAGGTCATTTTTCTACTTCATATTGTGTCAGAAACAAACATGTATAACTTTAAAATTAACTTTAGTAGTTAACTACTCACAAAGGACTAGTTGTATGATACTTTGCTAATTACAACAAGCAAATATTCTTTAAATAGATTAATGTCTGTGTGTTGTGTATTTAAAACAAGTATGGTGACTGGCATATTCCCCTTGTTGTCTGCCCTTCTTTGTGAGGCTCATATTCAGTTTTGAAAAGAGTTAAGAAATTAAGGTGTAAAAAAAAATTGTTAATCCAATGTGCGTTGTTTTGTAGGACAAAAGAGGAAGCCTAATAAGAAACTATTTCTCTCTCTCTCTCTCTCTCTCTCTCTCTCTCTCTCTCTCTCTCTCTCTCTCTCTTTAAAAAATAATTACATCTTTTTAAAGATTCATTGATTTTATGTATATGAGAACACTCTTGTTTTTAGACACACCAGAAAAGGGCCTCAGATCCCATTACAGATGGTTAATAGCTACCATGTGGTTGCTAAGAATTTAACGCAGGACCTCTGGAAGGGCAGCCAATGTTCTTAACAGCAGAGGCGTCTCTCCAGCCCCTCTCTCTGCTTTCCTTATTTTCCCTCTCCAAGTCTTCATTTCCTTTTGCTTTCTTTTTTCTGGAAGAAACATAAAAGCTGTAAAATAAGATATAAACATAATCCATATGTCATTCTTTTGAAGGCAGACATAGTAATAGGAATTGTTTCTTTTTTACTGAGGATGTGGATAAGTCTAAGATACATTGTATATTTGTAGGCGTACATCTCTGTAACAAAAGATGACTACAATGATTATTTTAAATACTCTAGGGACAAATTCGTATCTTTATAGATGATAAGCAGAAAGGTACACATAACAACCAGTATACTGATATATATATATATATATATATATATATATATATATATATATATATATCGACACTCACCACTAGATTAATGTACTTAAGGAAATTGATTATTGTCACACACCTATAAAAATGTTCTATTAAAAAAAATGGATCATTTTACTTTCTGATTAAATTAAATTAGAGATATCAGAGGATAAAAAGTACCCTATAGTTGTGGAAATGAAGACGTTCTGGAGGGAGAAGTAAGGCTTATAAAACCTAAGAAGTAATAAAAGTTAGTAGGTCCTGGGAACTTCTAAAATACGATACAAAATACCCCACAGAACAGTAGTTAAAAACTTTGCT
This sequence comes from Hylomyscus alleni, assembly GCA_019843855.1. Taxonomy (NCBI): domain Eukaryota; kingdom Metazoa; phylum Chordata; class Mammalia; order Rodentia; family Muridae; genus Hylomyscus; species Hylomyscus alleni. The sequence continues at coordinate 8,136 of JADRCC010567642.1, forward strand.
AATGCCATGAGCCTTTAATAAAGTTGCTCGTATTGTAATGAGGAGTTGCAGACATAAAAATAGTATCTAGACAATTTATCCCTGCAATTTGGCTAGTGATATGAATCAAAATGTAAATAGCTGATATGCAGGATATCTAATATACAACCCTTTTAGAGGGGTAATGGCCCACAGGTTGAGAATATCTGTCAGAGAAGGGTATAAAACAATAAACATTTCTAAGAAATAAAAGTGCTTCATAGAGGTTTCTGCATGTAACAGAAATGCAGTTTTATAATATGTAGTCTTGGAAGTAGAGCTGTGTTTGTGTTATCTATGGCCCTATAAGTAACCCCTCATCTGAAATTCTACAATTAATTTTAGTCAACTTTCTAATTTCCTAAGCTGGATTTAAGCAGAGCTGTTTCTTTGGTTTGCCTTCTATGTCTTAACTTATGGGAAATAGACTATATATTTGAACTGAAAAGAGGAGAGGGTATGGGGGGGAAGCTGAAAAGAGAAAGGAAACATAGGAGAAAACAGAAGGAAGTGTAGGAAAAGGAGTTGAATGGGGAGAGCGGTGTAAAGAGAGGGGAAAAGATGGAAGCCAAAATCAGAAAGAAGAAAAATTGTAAAATAAATCAATAAAATAAAAATTAAAAAGCAAAAGACTGGTAGAGCTGGGTCCTCCAGTAGTATATGTCCAATTTTTGAGAGGAACCGCCAAACTGATTTAGAGAATGGTTGTATCAACTTGTAGTCCCACAAGCAGTGGAGGAGTGTTCCTCTTTCTCCTCATCCTTTCCAGCATCTGCTGTCACCTGAGTTTTTTATCTTAGTCATTCTGACTGCTCAGGGTTGTTTTGATTTGCATTTCTCTGATGATTATGGTTGTTGAACATTTCTTTAGGTGCTCCTTAAACATTCGGTATTCCTCAGTTGAGAATTCTTTATTTAACTCTGTAGCCCATTTTAATATGGTTATTTGGTTCTCTGGAGTCTAACTTCTTGAGTTCCATATATATATATATATATATATATATTAGCCCTCTATCGGATGTAAGGTTTATAAAGATCTTTTCCCCATTTGTTGGTTGGCATTTTGTGCTATTGACAGTGTGCTTTGCTTTACAGAAGCTTTGTAATTTTATGAGGTTCCACTCCTGGGCATATACTCAGAAGATGCTCCAACATGTAATAAGGACACATGCTATGTTCATAGCAGCTTTATTTATAATAGCCAGAAGCAGCAAAGAACCCAGATGTCCCTCAACAGAGGAATGAATATACAAAATGTGGAGCATTTACACAATGGAATACTACTCAGCTATTAAAAACAATGAATTCATGAATTTCTTAGGTAAATGGATGGAACTAGAAAATATCCTGAGTGAGGTTATCCAATCACAAAAGAACCTACATGGCATACACTCACTGATAAGTGGATATTAGCCCAGAAGCTCGGTATACCCAAGATATAATTCACAGAACAAATGAAGCTCAAGAAGAGGGAAGACCAAAATATGAGCACTTTGGTCCTTCTTACAAAAGGGAACAAAATACATATGGGAGGTGTTACAGAGAAAAAGTGTGGAGCAGGAACTGAAGGAAAGTCCATCCAGAGATTGCTCCACCTAGGGATCCATCCCTTATACAGTCATCAAACCCAAACACTATTGTGGATGCCAACAAGTGCTCGCTGACAGGAGTCTGATATAGCTGTCTTCTGAGAGGCTCTGCCAATACCTAACAAATACAGAGGTGGATGTTATCAGCCAACCATTTCACTGACCACAAGGTCCCCAATGGAGGAGCTAGAGAAATGACTCAAGGAGCTGAAGGAGCTTGCAGCCCATAGGAGGAAAAACAATATGAACCAACAAGTACCCCCAGAGTTCCCAGGGACCAAAATATGAACCAAAAAATACACATGGAGGGACCCATGACTCCAGATGCATATGTAGCAGAGGATGGCCTTGTCGGGCATCAATAGGAGGAGAAGCCCTTGGGCCTGAGAAGGGGAATACCAGGGCAAAGAAGCAGAGTGGATGGGTTGATGAGCAAGGGAAGGGAGTATAGGATAGGGGATTTTCATTGGGAAACCAGGAAAGGTGGTAACATTTGAAATATAAAGTATCTAATAAAAAAAAGCAAAGGGGTGCTCTTTCAATAAATCATAATTTAGTTCAGTCTTGTTACTAACACGAGAATACCCCACCACATTTACATTTAAATATTTCTTTAGAATACTGAGCAATGTGTCTTCCATTGAAAATTACATTAAGTTGTTCACTGACCATACAATATTAACTTAAGCAAAAAAAAAAAA
>JADRCC010567643.1:0-21730 GCA_019843855.1 Hylomyscus alleni
TTCTGTTAGCTAATATAATGTATACAGAAGTCATGGTAAGCTGTAAGTTATTGAAAATCATGGTACAACAGTAAGACAAAGAAAATTAAAAGGATTATACTAAAGGTTTTATTAAATATAGGACCGCATCCTTGTGCTTGCCCAAAGTCAAACAAAAAGATAGGTAGAACACAGTATTACCAAGCAAAGTCTCATCCACAAGTAATCACTATAGGCCCATCCATGACAAAGTTATATAGCTATGTATTCTGTCTCCGTGCTGATACTAAGTTTTTATAACTTCAGTGTGTCCTTGTTCAGACTGAGACTCAAAGATTAACTAATAGTCCAAATTCAATTTTCTGCAAAATGGCAGGGGTAGTATATGAATTGCAAACTTATATCCCCTAAAGCTCCATTGTTCTACTAAATCACCCTTCTCGCCTCATAAGAGAAATAAGAACACAAGTTTGGATGATTAGAAAAATATAGTCTAATTTACTAGTTCTGTTTGTCATAGGCAATTATATTATTTCATTTATAACATTTTATCTAACACTCACACACACACACACACAGAAGTTTGTGTAACATATTTCTACTTTACAGAAGAAATGAATTTGTTCTTTACATCTTCAGTGTCACAAACTTAGGGAGTTTGAATTCATAAGGTCAGTCTGATTCCACAAGGCAGTTTGATAGACTCTTTAATTATTACAGTGTGACTGCGCCAATACAGTAACCTAATCTTTTGAAGCTAGTTGCGTAAATTAGGAACACTAACACATTTATTTGTTGACTTTCCAACTTGATAAAAAGTAGTTATTAATCAGAGATAAAGCAAGAAGATAGAGAACAAAGAAGCTGGTGAGAAAAATGTGCGACAACTTGAATGTGAGGTTCTTTCACGATTGTGGACTACAAGAAAGTGACAAGCATTTCATGGGAAGTATCATCAGGGAATGACATTCTTATGGAGGATGGAGACCTTCCTACAGCTCTGATAGACACTCTAAAGGGAAGGCTGTCATACAGGCTTGCCAAGAACACTCAATACATGTTGTCTTGGGAAGATGTCACGGGGGGACCCACCCAAGTGGCACTGGTTAGTTTCTGTCCATCACAGGCAGTAAAGTGAATATTCACAGCATCTGGAATAAGATAAAAAATAATTTATACACTGACTAGAGTGATATGATAAAGAATAGAAAAAATTCTATCACAGGAGAAAGGTTTGAAGTAAGAATGAAGGGAAACTTGGTGACAGACTTATATTTCCCAAGCAGTCTTGGGAGGTGCTTATATAAACATGTTTGTTTCCATTTGGGTAGAAGGTCGTATAGCAACCCATTATGACTGAACTCTAAATATCTGGCACTGAGCATTTATTTGATATTTCCTTCTGTTTTACTGCTTTGGGTCAACAGTGATTATTTATATATCAAACCATAAACTCAGTATTTATAGCTCCTTAGTTAATTTAATTTCAATTTTACTTTATAGTTATAGAATAGTAAACATTTTAAGGCCTTGTACAAATCATTACAATTAAGTGGTCACACTAAACTGAAAGTATTCTTGACCACAAAAATTATATTCCCTAATTTATTCAGAAATGTTACAATTTATGTGTGCAAGAATATGCTCCTGCAATAACTATCATTAAAGATGTAATGATGAACAGATATACAGATTATTATATTATATTATGTAAAAATTGTATTAGTAACATGAATCTTTAAATTTCCCTAGTGATTTATCACCTATCCACCAGGTTGTCTTATTTCTAGAATTGTAACTTGAAGAAAGAAAACATAACCCGAGTAGTATGAACTAAAATTTTTAATAATTTCATTAAAACATTATACAAGTGAAAAATTTATTGAATAAACCAACCCCACTTCCTTCAAGATTTTCAACTACACAGTAGACAATCCTCCAGTTGACCCATTGTCATACAAAGAATTAACAGAAATTGAAAGACATTTCCCAGGCTTATGAGCTCCAGGCAAATGTGTCAGACTCTGCATTACAAGCCTCATGTAGAATTCTCAGGCCTGGGAAGGAGGGGAATTGAACTATCCACCTTGTAGGCATCCTTGAAAGGTACTTGCCCCAGTCAGGGTACATCATGGTCCCAGTTCGCAACTTTCCATTTTTATAGGAAGACGGTAGGAGTAGGGTTTTAGATGAACAAGAAGCTCTGCTTCCATTCTATCTGGCTCTTCCAATTCAGGAAAATGCTAGAAAGACTAACTGCCTAAAGGCAGCAGGAGCAAAACAAAGCACTGACAATAATCAAACCATCACCTGAAGCCCTCTGCACACTTCAGCTTGTCTTTTTTTTTTTTCTCATCTCTTTAGACAAGCTACCACAGTTCTGCGGGCATCTCCTCGCTTGCTGCTCCTCACTACCTTCACAGTCTCTGCAATCCCCCTCACCCTCCTGACAGTGTCTGCGACTCCTCTTTCAAGCCATGATCCTGCATCTCCTTAAAGCCTTTCCGTAAAACCTCAGATCAAACTTTCCACTGCTCTTCAGACTTGTGCAGTTCAGTCTCTGAAAGGCTTTTAAAATATAAATGTCAGCTAGTTAGTTTTTGCCCTTAAGCAATCATTCCTGTGGTGCTTTGGGAAAAGCAGGGAAGCAAGCAGAAGACTGAACTTGAAAGAGGTCTCAGACAGCTGAGGTACATTTCCATCCCATGGTTGTGCTCCATAAAGTCTGTAGAAATGTGACTGTAGAGTTATCAATACAGCAAAGCAGGCAAATCCAGTTGTTTAATTTTCTCAGCATTACATCTGTCTGTGAAAATGTGTGAGGAATGCTGTCAGCAATACCACACTGTCAGTCCCGAAACAGCTCAGGAACACGGTCTCGTCTGGTGGGTTAATTTGTTCCAGTGCTGTTTGTATTTATTCTGCTGTCAGGATGGTAGAATCATAGGGTGTGAGAGCTGAAAAGGGAAGGCGGGGACCGTCTCACATTCCCTGCCTCTATTATTTTTCTGTAAAAATCACTGTGGGGGTTTGACAAGTAAAATCTTGTGTGGTTTCTCATTTACTGCCATGTAATAGGTGACAAAAACACACATGTTCATACTTATTCTTGGGCGTACACCAGAGTCCAGAGGCATTTTGAAGGGACAGGGTGTACCTGGAGATTTAAAAGAAAAAAAATAGTAATAAAATACATCAAACATTTGTCTTTTAAAGACATGCCACCCTCACCTTGGGAAAAGCAACATGGGGAGATGTCAGGAATGCCTGACCATATTTGCTGAATACATCACAGTGTATGGAAATCTTTTAGCTCATCCTCAAGTGTCTGTCTGAGTCTTAGCTTTCTCACTTGTACAATTAAGATGACCATAATTGCCCCCATAGTTAGGAGACCACGCACTTTTCCTTGGGCAAATAGCATTGTGCTTTAGGAATATAACACAAGTACTCTGAAGTAGGGGCAAGAATAACTAAGCTTAGTACTCAGATGAGTTGAACGTGGTTCAACTCCATGAGAACACAATTCCACATCAGTGAAGATAAAGGTACTCTTACATTGTGAAGCTTACATTAGGAAATTTTTACTGGAACTCTTCTTCACGATACTAAAATATCATTTTGCTAACTCAAAGCAATGCTGTGACACAAGAAAGCAAAGTCTTTTGACAGAAAAATGATTATGAGTTTTGTAAGTATTTATTGTGAATATGTATTAATTATCTTGCTTTTAAATTAAGACATTCTAAATTTTTAAAAACATTTTTCCTATTTGAAAAACTCTGCAGTAAGATTTTTTAAGGTAATTATCATGGCCAAGAATTTCTAAGCTGTAAGAATACTGAGTGTATATTATTATCATTTACTGGTTACTTAAATCTCTTAATAACCATTACTTGAACTAATTTTTTTAAAAAACTCTGACATTTACACAGAAATTGCTAGACTTTTAAGGCAGAAAAAACATGAATCAAGCATAAATCAAACTTGAAACATTAATCAAAATACACATAATTTATTAAAAATCTGTAAAAAGAGGCAAAATAGTGCGTATTTTCCTACTTGGTCATCTGTATCTTGTTTGAAAATTTATTCATTTCTAGATGAATACATATATCTGGAGCTACTTCCATTCTCTTTACTAAACTGAAATATCTTTTATCTTAATTCTATTTAGAAATAATCATGATTTTACTTTACTTATAGCAATGAATTTTACCTTCTTGTATTAAAGTCCAAGTAAATATACTAAGAAATTTGGACTATATTTTATCCCTTTGACATTTAAAACAATTACTATAATTAAATTAATATAATTATTAATAAAGAACTACTAGCAACTAATGACTCCTGGGAAGATTATTAGCCTTTCCCAGGAATGAGCTCCCTTATTGGTTGACTCCAGAGAGGTCAGGCACAAACAATACACACACACACATACACACACACACACATATACACACATGCACACACACAATGATTCAACAGGTTTTATTTCTATGTTTTTGCATACACACAGACACACACACATATATGTATGTGTGTAACAATAATTTTTCAAAGAAAAAGAGGCTCTCACCTTCAGAGTCAAGGGGACAGTGTTAATAGAACAAGTTAGAGGGACAGTCCCTTAAAAATATAATTGAAAGTAAAGGAAAGAAGGGAGAGAGTGAAGGAGGAAAGGCAGAGAGACAGAGAGAGCAAATAAGAGATAATTGCTCATATAAGACATTTAAAAAAACAGGTCTGTAGAGAAATTTCTCAGTAGTTATTGAGTATATTATTGTTTCCCTAAAATTATTCCTCCATTCAGAATTATATACTATGTATTTTTTAAAGGTTTACTTATTTTATTTTATGTGTTTGTGTGTTTTGCTTTCCTGTATGTTTGTGTACTGTGTGTGACTGGTATTCTTGGAGGTCAAAAAAGAGTGTCAGATGCCCTGGAAGAGGAGTTACAGGCAGTTTAAGCTGCCATGTGGGTGCTGTGGCCATGACATTGATTCTCAAAAACATCACTAAACACTCTTAATTGCTGAGCCATTCTCTATCCCTTATATTTAATTATATAGGCATATACAGTAATAATGTTGAGATTCTTGGTGTGCCTAAATATGTTTTGTGGAATAAACAGAATCTTGAAAAGTAATAATCTTCCATTCAAATTTATTTAGTTGTTCAATAAAAAAAATTTGTAAGTTATTATATTTGCACAATTCTTTTGTAACTGTTCATTTCCTGAAGAGAAAAAAAATTGTATAATTAGGATATATATACTGTAGCTTTCTCATCAGAAAAATAACAGAGCTCTCTCGTTTTTTTATGTTTTCCACCTAGTCAATGGTCACTATGCCTCTATAGTCACTAAGTTATACTCTGACTTACAACACCAGAGGCAAATCAGGGTCTGATAATGAATAATGCCGTTCCTCATTCTTCTGTCTTGCATACTAATGGTGACACATCTTACTAGGGAACATAGATATGTTCACCACAAAGCCTTCTAGCCATAATGGTGTTCACTTAGGGGAGATGAATGAAAAGACTAAATGCAGTCCCTCACTCAGCGATGGCTTGAGCATATTATTCAGAATGCAAAGTGAAGGCAGATAGCAAGAATGTAGTGCATTCATGCTTATGATTCAATAAATAACAGTTCTGTGAGAGTTGTTGGAATAGTAAACACATAAAGAAAATGTTATATTTATCTAGGAAGAGAAAGGTATGTGTCAGGAATTAGAAAATATTAGTTTTTCATGAAGTCCATGTATGACATTTGAAGGGCAACTCAAACTGATTCATATTTGGAGATAGTGCCTGGAAAGATAGGTAAGCTGTCACACTGCCTTCAGTTTTCAAGGACATAAACCAAAAACAAGTGAAAATTCATTGCTGGAGAGAGGAAAAAAATAGGAATCTGACTTAGTTTAGAAAGCTAATAGAGTAAGTCTGTGTAAAAGGACATGCATGTGTTAAAGGAGTGTAGAAAACTTTTGTTTATAAATGTGGCTGTTTTCCATACCTTACTATTCTACTTGCCACACACTTCCTTTTGACTGCAGAGAATGCTTCCTGTCCTTTTCTTCCTTACATTCAGCTGTACGCAATAAGCACAAGGCTGTGCCTGGTGGATCCCCTGAGGCTGGGAATGTGGTCAGTTGTGATTTACCTGACCTGGGTGTTGTGCCATCTTCTGAGCCCCAAGGTCAAGAGTGTTTCTTTAGGTCTTAAATGCATGAGAAATCTCAAGTTTATAGGTGTAGAGTCAACTCTCCAGGCACTAGCTCAGCCATCATTGCCTAAGTAGTGTTCTGGAATGGTCATATGATAACCACACATTTGCAGTTCTCATGGTTGTACTTGGTGTACTTCGACATGAATGAAATATCACTACTCTCCTAAGGGAATTATTAAGTATAGTCAATTTCAACTTTATAACTGCTTATAAGTTTGTTTTCTGTTTCTCATTCCACCAAACTTCCTTTTCTTCCCATTTCTTATAACTCTGTGTTGTAAATAAATAGTATAGGTCACCTTTTATAAGAGAAGATTTAATTTAGGCTTTTTTCTCTATTAATCAAGTTTATATATTCTCAACAGAAATTTTGATTAACAGAATAATTTTGTCTGGAGTACAGTGGCTATGAGGCCAGCATTGCTTTCAATACATTAGATTTTGACATCATATGTTACCATTCTGTGATGGAAAAGAAAATAAAGTTAATAAATTTGATTGAATCTCTGTGTAGAGACACTGTGCCTCAAGATTCAAATATAAACCTCCTGGGAAGGGGAATGTGTCTAATTCTTTGACACACATGTACTCTTTGGAGAAGACAGTGTTTAGGAGAACATATTTTCCTTTGTAGCTTCCAAAGCTAACAATTTTTATTTATTTGTTGGTTGCTTTGTGTACTCACTTTACATCTCAATATCAGTCACTTCTCTTTCTCAGTACCATCTCATGCAGATTCTTCCTTCGCTCCTCCCCCTCTTCTCCTCCAAGAACTGGAAGCCACCCCAATATCATTACCTCACATACCCCCACACTTCCACCCCCGGCACATCAAGTCACTGCAGCACTGCGCAGGTGCATCCTCACATCCTCTACCACTGAGTCTAGGCAAGATGGCCCAGTTAGGGAGACAAGATCCACAGGCAGACAACAGAGTCATGGACAGCCCCTGCTCCAGTTGTGAGGGGATCCGCATGAAAACCAAGCTACACATCTGCTAAATATGGGGGGTTGGGACTACGTCCCAACCTGTCATCATTCTTTGGTTGGTGATTCAGTCTCTGGGAGCCCCAAAGGGTACAAGTCAGTTGAATCTGTTGTTCTTCCTGTGCAGTCCCTCTTCTCTTTGGGTCCCTCAATCCTTCCTCCAGCTCTTCCCTAAGAAGAGCTCCACCTAATAATTTTCTGTGGCATTCTGCATCTATTTCTCAAGAAGGAATTATTTGTCTGGGGCTATTAGAAGTCAGTTAGAAAGAGTGTTCAACAACCGAAAGTTGAATGAACTCTATTAATATCCGTATGCATGGAGGTAGTAACTCCTTGTATATCTGAGACATAGATCAAGTCTCAGAGCAAGTGCTAACATCTTGTTTCAGGTTAGGGATTCATTGAGGACTGAACTAAACAATATAATCGCTTTCTAGTTCACAGTAGATGCCATACAAGGACTGTGAATCATTTATGCAGCTAAATTTGTGGTAACATTGTTACACAGAAATATATATTCAACAGAGCCCAAACGGAAGAGGAGGAAAAGCTCAGAGGGTAGAGAAGGAATGACACAGCCGCAGCTGGTAATTGAGAATCAGGTACAAAGAAAGGTATTCCTGGAGGTTGTCATCTTTGGCAGTAGGGCCATGAAGTGGAGATAAGCTTCTAGAAAGTTTATTAGGAAGTACCCTTGTGATTGACACCTCTGGGAAGTGTGTGGAGAAATAGGTCAGGACTACATAGACAATGGAACTTTGATAGGGGGTCAACCAAGGCCTAGGCTAATCTCATGCTAAAACTTTCAAAATGTCATGACCAAAATGGATGAGACCTGGTCTTGCAATATTCAGTTGTCACGGGATATGTGCAGACTCAGAAAAGCCATGACCTTGCACAGGGTGGCACTAGCTGAAGGCTGTCTGCTGACAGTAATGGATTGCCCTTTATTACTAAGTCCATTATGAATATGCACATAGATGGACTGATGACCCAGCCGGGGTTCAGTCAGGTTGACTGACTAGACCTAGTCTTCAGAAGCGTCATCTAAATCTGACTCTGCTCTCTGTGAGCAGAAGGGTCTCAGTTTGAAAGATAATTTTCTGCCTTCAAGTTGTAAAAGAAATCCTCAAAAGTAAAGAAAAATAACTATTTTCAATGAATTGGAGGCTGATATCTATGGTTTGAAACCCATTGCAGTGGCTGTTACTATTATGCCTAGAGCACAATGGGTAACAGTACCAATTCCTGAAGGGAGAACTGAGACACATTTCACATCTGAGGAACTGTGGCCATTCTCAAGAGAAGAAGGAAAAGCAAATCTAATGAAGAGAACATTGAAAGTAAGAAAGTAGAATGAAAGAAATAAAAAGGGATTAGACTGCATATTGGCTCAATGAAACTACAAAAGAAATGATGAGGAAATCCGTGGCCCCAAGATTTATAATTTTTAAAAAAAAAAGTCTAAGGACAGCCAGATTAGACTGCTTATTGGCTCAATGAAACTACAAAAGAAATGATGGGGAAATCCATGGCCCCATGATTTATAATTTAAAAAAAAAAGTCTAAGGACAGCCAGAGCTTTGACTTAAGAAGCAAATTAGCATAGAATTAGAATGTTAGTTTTGGACACACACACACAGACATTCTTATTTTTTTCCTTTTCAGTTCTCTAGTCTTGTGTCTATACTTCCCATTGGTCAAGCCAAGGAAAAGCTACGTAGATAGGATAAGTGATTGATAAATTCCAAATTGGTTGGATTCCTAGTCAGTCACTGGCATGGGGTGGGCATAGAGACATAGACTAGATAATGTAAAATACTCAGAAGGAGTTGAAAAAATGATTTTAAATGAGGAAACAGAAAGAATGAAAGACTAGAAACAGGAATCCCAAGACATTTAAGCAATCATCACTAGACCCTCTGATGAAGTTGAGTGTAACAGCCTGATACAGATGATTTCAAATAAAGGAGACCTTTTTTTTTTTTTTTAAAAAGAAAAAGAAGGGGAGGCAAAACAGTGCTGATCCAGAAACTCAATCTGAAACCAGGGAATCCTAACACACCAGGATAAGGCTGATTTAATTGTACTCCCTTCTTCATATCCCCAAGCTGGTAATTTTTGATCATTATAAAGAATTATATTTCTGAGGAACTGCCAGACTGATTTCCAGAGTGGTTGTACCAGCTTGCAATTCCACCAGCAATGGAAGAGTGTTCCTCTTTCTCCACATCCTTGCCAACATCTGGATCACCTGAGTTTTGATCTTAGCCATTCTATGAGTTGGAATCTCAGGGATGTTTTGATATGCATTTCCCTGATGACTAAGGATGTTGAACATTTCTTTGGGAGCTTCTCAGCCATTCGAGTTTCCTCAGTTGAGAATTCTTTGTTTAGCTCTGTGCCCCATTTTTTAATAGAGTTATTTGTTTCTCTGGAGTCTAACTTCTTGAGTTCTTTGTATATTGGGCATTAGCCCTCTATCAGATGTAGGACTGGTTACGATCTTTTCCCAATCGGTTGGTTGATACTTTGTCCTATTGACACTGCTCTTTGCCTTACAGAAGCTTTTCAATTTTATGAGGTCTCATTTGTCGATTATTGATCTTACAGCATAAGCCACTGGTGTTCTGTTCAGGAAATTTTCCCCTGTACCCGTGTGTTCAAGGCTCTTTCCCACTTTCTCTTCTATTAGTCTTAGTGTATCTGGTTTTATGTAGAGGTCCTTGATCCACTTCAACTTGAGCTTTGTACAAGGAGACAACAATGGTTCTATTTGCATTTTTCTACATGCTGGCCACCATTTGAACCACCATTTATTGAAATGCTGTTTTTTTTCCACGGGATGGTTTTAGCTACTGTGTCAAAGATCAAGTGAGCATAGGTGTGTGGGTGGGCATATACCCAAAGATTCTCCAACATATAACAAGGACACATACTTCACTATGTTCATAGAAGCCTTATTTATAATAGTCAGAAGCTGGAAAGAACCTGGATGTCCTTCAACAGAGAAATGGATATAGAAAATATGGTGCATTTACACAATTGAATACTACTCAGCTATTAAAAACAATGAATTTATGAAATTCTTAGGCAAATGGATGGATGTAGAAAATATCATCCTGAGTGACATATGTTATACACTCACTGATAAGTGGGTATTAGCCCAAAAGCTTGGGATACCCAAGAAACAATTCACAAACCACATGAAAGTTCAAGAAGGAAAACCAAAGTGTGGGGTCTTAGTAGAAGGGGAACATCCTAAGAATCTTAAGAAGCATCTTAAGGATGCTGCAGTCCTTAGTAGAAGGGGAACAAAATATGCACAGGAGGAAATACAAATTATGGAGCAGAGACTGAAGGAAAGGCTATCCAGAGACTGCCCCACTTGGGGATCTGTTCCATATACAGACACCAAACCTAGACACTACTGCAAATGCCAAGAAGTGCTTGCTGACAGGAGCCTGATGTAACTGTTTCCTGAGAGGCTCTGCCAGAGCTGGACCAATACAGAGGCTGATGCTCACAGCCAGTCATTGGGCTGAGCATGGGGTCCTCAGTGGAGGAGTTATAGAAAGGACTGAAGGATCTGAAGGAGTTTGCAACCCTTTAGGTGAACAACAATATCAAACAACCAGACTCCCCAGAGCTCCCAGGGACAAAACTACCAACCAAATAGTACACATAGAGCAATCCATGACACCAGTTGCCTATGTAGCAGAAGAGAGCCTTGTTGGTCATCAATGGGAGGAAAGGCCCTTTGTCTTATGAAGGCTTGATGCCTCAGTATAGGAGAATGTGAGGGCAGGAGACAGGAGTGGGTGGGTAGGGAGAGGAGCACCCTCATAGAAGCAGAGGGAGAGGGGATTGCATAGGGGGTTTCCCGAGAGGCAACTGGGAAAGGAGAGGAAACATTTGAAGTATAAGTAAATAAAATATCCAATTAAAAAAGAATCACATTGTATCAGAAGTGTAGATTTCTTCCAGGCTTTCTCATTAAGTTCCCTGTAGTCAGTTCTTGCTTCATTTGTTCAGCACAGAACATCCCAGTAAGCATCTTCATCTTTGCCTGTGATTGCCAGAGCTTCCCTCACGGTGGAGAGGCTGCATTGGCCGCTGTTGGATGGGGCATCACTAGCACATTCACATGTTTCTCTTTAGTGTGGTATGAAATTACACATGCTTCTGCTGCAGCTAATTAATTGGTTGACCACCAATCCCTCAAGCAGTTTCTCTAACATTACTGCTTTCCTGGCTTTTCACACCCACCCTGTCAACATATTTCTCCCTCCTGTCATTTCACCCTTTAACAGGCAATCTAACATTAATTGGATAACACATTTAAAAAACTTTTTCCTTACTTTTTTTTTCTTTGCCTTCTTTGATATAATATCTCTCAGGCAAATTTCCTCCGAGTTTTACTAGCATAGAGCTTTGTTTTCTAAAAGTGTCTATTAACAAGTTGCAAGTTAAATTTTAGAGTGACTGCATTTTTCTTTAATGATGAACTGATTTTATTTGTATTAAGGTGTCAAGGTTCAAAGTAGACATGCATATCTTATATATTTCATTTGTCAGCATTGTCTTCACAAATAAACATGCATAAAGAGTTGAGTTGCATTTCCTGTATACAAACTGTCATTTAGAGTGATCATGGAATTTACTGCTCAACATCATACCAACAAAATACATCTAGTCATGATTTAAAATCTCTTGAAGTATTAGATTTGACTCTCTTACTTTTTTAAATAACTATAAATTATATTTTACCACATTTGTAACATCACATTTTTATTTTATTATGTACCTATTTTCTGGTAATTTTTAATCTAGTTGTATACTCATTATTTATATTTAAGACATACCTTGTGCGTCACGAATCCACCAGAATGTCATGACATGCCAATTTTGCTTATGAGCCTGAACTTCAGTTTTCCTTCCCCTATTTCTAGAGATCTAGAGAAAGCTCTGTTTATCCATGTTTATCATTTCAGTTATTGTATGATTTGGCTTTCTCCAGACTTAATATTCATGTCAACTTAAAATTTATATGTTGGAACTTAGTCTCCAGAATAATGTGTTTGGATATGTAGATTTTTGACAGTGGTTAAATTAAGACAGGGACTTACTAAATGGTACATTTCTCTTTATATAGAAGATTCCCCCACCATTTTAATTTTCTCTTCAGCTGTGTGAGAATAAGTTGAAATATGGACACTTAGAAACAGTAAATAGATTTCATAAGATATCAAATCTTTGGGTCTGGATCTTGGATAGGCAGCCTCCAGAACTAGAAAAGTAATTCCTGTCATCTTTATGTCACCTGCAATTATAAGCCCTGTTGTAGTGGCCTAAATGGGCATAGTTCTTGAGGTCTTGTTACTTGAAATATTTTCCTGGTTTATAATACAATTCCTAGTTCTATCTTTAATTATGTGAAAATAATAATAGTGTAGCATCTTGAGAGTGACATAAAATATCTGTATTTGATATCTGTCCTACATGTTAGTTTCAATGTCTTTAAACAAAAGACTTCCATTTTTAGGTTTGTTAGTCTTTGTATGCCTGGTTATTATTGATAAAATGAGTACAAACTGTAAGTAAAATTTTACACAGCTAAATTGAAAGCTAAGGAAGGTCATTTCAGTCAGGAGACTGACAAAAGCCAACACTTTTCTCTACTTGTTAAGAGTGTTGGCCTAGTTCTGCAACCATTAACAGTATTCTTCTTACTAAGTGAGATTCTGAACATGAATTTTGCTTCCCTTATTTCTAGAGATCTATAGAAAGCTCTGTTTATCTCTTTGAGCTCTGAACACTCAGCAGTCAGATCAAAGGAGAGAGTCGTTTGAAATGTTCCTTTACTTGCCTTGGCACCTGTCCTGCTTTAGATATTATTCACACTTACACTATTTTTGTTGCCTGTGATTCCCTCAGGAAGTGTGTGGAAATCAAATCTAAGTTTCCTAATTGCTCGCAGAAGAAGGTTTGGAAAAAAAGTTCCTTGAACAAAGCCACCTTTTTGTTTATATTTTTGAAAGGTTTCAGTTAAATAATTTCCTTGGGTTGTATCATTATAATATGCATAATACCTGAGAGTATAGATGAGGTAGTTAAATTCTGAGATTGCAAAATTTTAAAAAACATAATTCTCTGTTGTCATAGAGGCTAGGTTTACAGAATACAATATGTAGCAAGGAGCTACTACTGTTGACAAAGATTTTTCTAAGCATCAGGATGACATTGTGAGGCATCTGAATGCCACAGATGAAGCATCTTTCTTTTGAACTCCTCCAAAGAAACTTACAAACTTACAAAGGCTGTGTTGGATATTCTGCAGCAACTATTGTGTGTATGTTTTCAGGGCCAGGATGCACTAAAGTAAGTGAAGCCTGTAGAATGTTTGCATGTTTTTAAAATAGCAAATAGGACCATAAGTAGTTAAAATAAGAATAGATTAATGAATTAAACATTTGTCATTAAAATTTACCTTTGAGTGGGTTACAAAAATTAATAAATATGGAATACAACAATTAAAAACTATTGACAATGACATACATTGAGGGCTACCTGCAAACTAGGAACTCAGTACCACTGAATAATTCTATGAACAACTCCCACATATAGGCTCAAAGATCATTGTTGAAGAACGAATAGAAAAACTACAAGAACCAGAGGATCAGAGAGTTTGCTGAGGCACTGTCTCCCAGTAATGTCAGATACCACATCCTAAAGTCTCACTAATATGACTTCCCAAACATTATCTGAGCAATTGATTTGATAAAGTGGATAGGGAAAGATCATAAAGCTTCAGACCTCAACAAATTGCTACAGCAAATAAAGAGTTAAAAGTAGGAGAAATAGTTTTCCACAGGGAAGAGTGTGCCAAGTGGTTATGCAAAACCAAATGGACAGCATTGAAAACATACATACCACTAACATCATACAGGCTGGTCAGGTAACATTTAGGAATATACATGTATATATAACAACAATTAATGGAAAAGGAGAACATGAAGTTGAAAGAGAGCAAGGAGGGATATATGGTGGTGTGGAGGGAGAAAATGGAAAAAAAATGATGTACTTATACTAATCTCAAAATAAAACAACATAAGTCATGATGAAAGTTCTTAATGTATTTATAATGCGACCCCTATTTCTAAAATTCAGATTATTGTGGAATTGGAAGTAGAAAGATTGTACAAGCCAGAGAACCAGAAAATATGCTGAGAGATTGTCCCCTCTAAAAGGAAAACAAAGCAAGAGAACAGAAAGTAGAGGAGACACAGATGGGAGAGTGTGAGGAGCTGGGCAAAGCTGGGAGGAGCTGGGAGAAGCTAGGAAGAGCTGGGAGGAGCTGGAAGTGGTATTCAAAATAATTTGTTCAAAATTCTCAAGGTATTACAAAAAATTTAGACTACTTAAAATATTCTTACCTGTAACCTACAAAAGAAGCATAGGAAGTATCAGGAGATTTACTAAGTTATTTGCCCAGGAGCATGATCCTGCAGTGTATAGTGAATCACAGTTCACTAAAGGATGGAGATATGGAGAGGATAAGCATGGAGATTCAATACATATTCTCAAGGGGGAACTGTCTCTCTGCCTCTGTGCCTCTCTGTCTCTGTCTCTGTCTCTGTCTCTCTCTGTCTCTCTCTCTTTCTCTGTGTGTGTTTGTGTGTGTGTCTCCCTCTCTCTCCCTCCCTCCCTTTCTCCATCTTTTCCTCCTTTCATCTAGCCTCTTTCTTCCCCACTTCCTTCCCTCAAAGCAGGGGAGGGGTGGAGGGGTTAGCTGTCTATTCACTTGAAGCAGCAAGGCAATGGGTGCACCTATTCTATGCTCTGTGTGGGAAAATAAAATCAAAGCTTTTGCTGAGTAAAGAATGTTTAATATTTAGTTCAAGCCTCAATTCTGAATACAAAATAAGAAATGCAAACAAAATATAAGAAGGAATATGATAGACACTAGACTATAATAGATGAGACTATAAATGAAGGAACAGTCTGGAAAGTTGTTTAGAATTTAATACTAGATCATAAAGATTATGCTAAATTTTTGCTCACCTGACTCCAGAGGTATGGATGAAACAAAAACCAACATAAGGCTAAACATCTCTCCAGCTGACTAAGACTGTTGTCAGCATACTGTTTATTGAGTGCTAGGAAAGAAAGTCTATTCTTTTATAAACTTCTTCATAATCATGATTGTCTTCGTCAGGGTTTCTATTCCTGCACAAACATCATGAACATGAAGCAAGTTGGGCAGGAAAGGGTTTATTGAGCTTACACTTCCACACTGCTGTTCATCACCAAAGGAAGTCAGGACTGGAACTCAAGCAGGTCAGGAAGCAGGAGCTGACACAGAGGCCACGGAGAGATGTTTCTTACTGGATTGCTTCTCCTGGCTTGTTCAGCCTGTTCTCTTATAGAACCCAAGACTTCCAGCCCAGGGATGGCACCACTCACAAGGGGCCCTACCCCCTTGATCACTAATTGAGAAAACGCCCCACAGCAGGATCTCATGGAGGCACTTCCCCAACTGAAACTCCCTTCTCTGTGATAAATCCAGCCTGTGTCAAGTTGACACAAAACCAGCCAGTACAATGATATTCTGCCCTTTAGAATAAACAGCACATAATTTTTCATAAATATCAAAATTTTTCAGAATAGTTTCTAATTTTGCATAGGTGATTTCATATTGAATATCTTTATTTTGGGATGAATTAAAAACTTAATTATGCTACCTCTCTTCTTTCTATTGCCTGCTCATTCTGAGCCTGGCATGTTTGAAACATGTTCCCATGACTTTCTCCAGGAACTGTAAGAAGGTAGTAAATCCTGGTATATACTTCTATATTCAGTTCTACCTATATCAGGATGTCAGAAGCAGCAAGAGCTGTAGGATTGAATGGGTCCGTTTTATCTTTCTAATTTGTTTTCTAGAAGCTGGTTCCAGCAGGAGTGGCAATCCAACTCTAATTGTCTTAGCATAATTAGGTATATTTATAGGGCTTGTCACTTAATAACTAGTCATTAATAAAAGAAATTTAAAGTAAACAATTTTTTCTAGAACTACACTCCTCACCAAACTGTCTGAGTATTCTGTATGGGTTTGATCTCATGAACTCATTCTTATGTTTTCTGGGATTTATCTTTAAATTCATTCTTTGTTTTGATTTCTCTTCCTGAGCTCAATAGTACCTGCATGGTTTTGTTTCATTTTTGTTTGTTTGTTTGTTTGTTTGTTTCTTCTTTTGGAGTTTTGTTTTTGCATTCTTTTAGAGGAACTTTGGCTAACAATTTGTTTTTAGCTATTCCACATGCTCAATAGTTAGGGAATTCACCCAGGGGGTATTTATGCTCCTCTAAATGTGCTCAACCTTCTATTATCATATTATTATTTCTATGAGCAATTGGTATGCTTGTTTGTCTTTGGACATTTTTGTTCCAGTTGGGGGAATTCTGTGGCAATCAATTATCATTTTAGCAGTAGTAAATTCCTACACACTAACCAAGTATAGGAAAAATTTGCTATTCTACTCATGATGTAATGGCAGTTTCTTTGAATTCTTTACCTTTCCATGACTGTGACAGAAACAAAATAGAGGTTGTCTGACAACAATGATTTCTTACGACCAATGGAAATAATAAAAATGGGATATATTAAATAGACATAGTATATCTTTTATATATTTGTGTTCACATTGCTATGAATTTTCTATTGTAAATGCTTGGGCATTTGATACATCTAGTTTTCATTATAATGTATTGGCAGCATATTACAGGTGACAGTTTTTAAAAAATTATTTTTATTTTTAGCTTGTGTTCCATTGAAGAAGTAAAGGATGACTCCTTGATGTCTACTGCCGTAGAACATTAAGACCTGAGGAATATGTCACGGAAGACGTATCCAGAGTAGGCATAGCTGTATATCCTCATTTGGTTCCCATGATAAAACCACTGACATGCATTACTAGCAAAACATTTTAAAATGATGAAGACATTTACATTATGATACATGATATATGGTGCATATATTGTGAACCAAACAAAAATATTCTATTAAAGAAAAGATTGACTTATGATTTGTTGCACTGAGAAATAATATATGCTTTCATTTTTAAACTGTTTTATGCCTTAAGTTTAGCTTATATATTACCTTACCCTTGTGGGAATGTCAAAGCTGCAGTTCTATTTCTAGTTTCCAGACTGTACGTAGGTTTAAAATGTGAAAAAATCTGTTTCCTTAATAAATTTTGTTCATATTATTTATGCAGTGATATCATTTTAAAACAATGATACCAAACTGTTTTATTTACATATAAAACATATCATGCAATATTTTACAACAATTACAAGATGGGTGTCTATTAATGAACATATCTTGTCCTTAATCCTTTTTCAGTACAAAACTTGCTGACTTTAGCCAGCTCCACAAAACCCTACTTCCAAGATATCTTCTTGAAGATTCATGTTCTACTGTGGAATCAGCTACCAGAACTGTCCTTCTGAACTTTGATTCTGCTATTCATCCTTTCATTGTGCAAGAAGCTGCTCTCCTCTTTATCTTTGTTTTTATTTATTAGATGTTTTCTTTATTTACATTGCAAATTTTATCCCCTCCAAATCCCCCCATCCCATCCTCCCTCTCCCTGATCACTAACACACCCACTCCTGCTTCCCTGTCCTGGCATTCCTTATACTGGGGCATCAAGCCTTCACAAGACCAAGAACCTCTCCTCTCATTGATGTCTCATAAGGCCAACCTTTGCTACATTAGCAGCTGAAGCCATGGGTCCCTCTATGTGTACTTTTTGGTTTGTGGTTTAGATCCTGGGAGGTCCAGGGGTACTGGTTGGTTCATATTGTTGTTCCTCCTATGAGGCTGCAAACCCCTTCAGCTTCTTGGGTTCTTTATCTAGCTCATCCATTGTGGACTTTGTACTCAGTCCAATGGATGGCTGAAAGCATCCACTTCTGTATTAGTCAGGCATTGATAGAGCTTCTCAGGAAACAGCAACATCAGGCTCCTGTCAGTAAGCATTTGTTAGCATCCACAATAATGTCTGGTTTTGGTAACTGTATATGAGATGGATTCCTAGGTGGGACACTCACTGGATGGCCTTTCCTTCAGTGTCTGCACCAAACTTTATCTCTATATTTCCTACCATGCATATTTTGATCCCCCTTCTAAGAAGGACCAAAATATCTACACTATGGTCTTCCTTCTTGATTTTCATGTAGTCTGTGAATTGTGTCTTGGGAATTCCAAACTTCTAGGCTAATATCCACATATCAGTGAATGCATTCCATGTGTGTTCTTTTGTGATGGGGTTATCTCACACAGGATATTTTCTAGTTCTATCCATTTGCCTAAGAATTTAATGAATTCATCATTTTTAATAGATGTATAGTACTCCATTGGGTAGATATACCTTCTGTTGAAAGATATCTGGGTTCTTTCCAGCTTCTGGCTATTATAAACAATGCTGCTATGAACACAGTGGAATATATGTCCTTATTACATGTTGGAGCATCTTCTGGGTATATGCCCAGGAGTGGTATAGCTGGGTCCTCAGGTAGTACTATGTCCAATTTTCTGAGGAATGGCCAAACTGATTTCCAGAGTGGTTGTACCAGCTTGCAATCCCACCAGCAATGGAGGAGTGTTCCTCTTTCTCCATATCCTTGCCAGCATCTGCTGTCACCTGAGATTTGACCTTAGCCATTCTGACTAGTGTGAGGTGGAATCTCAGGATTGTTTTGATTTGCATTTCCTTGATGACTAAGGATGTTGAACATTTCTTTAGGTGCTTCTCAGCCATTCAGTATTACTCAGTTGAGAATTCTTTGTTTAGCTCTGTACCCCATTTTTTAATAGGGTTATTTGATTCTCTGGAATCTAAATTCTTGAGTTCTTTGTAAATATTGGATATTAGCCCTTTATCAGATATAAGACTGGTAAAGATCTTTTCCCACTCTGTTGGTTGCTGTTTTGTCCTATTGACAGTGTTCTTTGCCTTACAGAACCTTTTCAATTTTATGAGGTCTCATTTGTTGATTCTTGATCTTATAGCACAAGCCATTGGTGTTCTGTTCAGGAATTTTTTCCCTTGTGCCCTTGTGCTTGAGGCTCTTCCCCACTTTCTCTTCTATTAGCTTCAGTGTATCTGGTTTTATTTGGAGGTCGTTGATCCATTTGGACTTGAGCTTTGTACAAGGAGATAAGAATGGATCAACTTTCATTCTTCTACATGTTACCTGCCAGTTGAACCAGCACCATTTGTTGAAAATGGTGTCTTTTTTCCATTGGATGGTTTTAGCTCCTTTGTCAAAATCAAGTGACCATAGGTGTATGGGTTCATTTCTGGGTCTTCAATTCTATTCGATTGATCTACCTGCTTTTCACTGTACCAGCACCATGCAGTTTTTAATCATGATTGCTCTGTAGTACAGCTTGAGGTCAGGGATGGTGATTCTCCTAGAAGTTCTTTTATTGTTGAGAAGAGTTTTGGCTATCCTGGGATTTTTGTTATTTCAGACGAATTTAGAAATTGTTCTTTCTAACTTTATAAAGAATTGAGGCACGGGGGGACAATGATAAATAGATAGAAAGTAGAAACATTAATAATATTTATTTCTAGAATTAATGTTCAAAGGGAAAATCAAAAGTATAGAAATTAGGACATATGTAACAGGATGCATAGTATAAACATTATGAACCACAACACTGGTAGATATCTCAGTGGTTAAAGCAAATGTGTTTCAAACATAAGGACTAGAGTTCAGAATACCAGAACTCACCTAAAGAAAATGTGGTCTAGATGTCCTGCAGGTAATTCTACACCTTTTAAAATAGAGGCCATGGTTCTCTAGAGCAAGCTGGCTCTAGATTCAATGAAGCAACCCTGCCTCAATTGCTATTATAATGACATAGGAGATTTCCTAATGCCAATCCCAAGCCCCACATGTGGAAACATGGTCATGTAGATATAGACATGTTCACATGTGCAAACATAATATACATTCATGCACATTTCATTTGAAAAGCAGGAGCTAAGACACATTGAATCAGGGGTAGAGGAAGTCCAGAGTGAACATATAGTAAGTGGGCGCATTTTGATCCTTAAATTGGTAAAGGAAGAATGAAAATAAGTAAGGGTGATGAGAGCAAATTGAACAACTAACCTGCAAATCTGGGGGGCTCTTGGGGAGTTGTTTTGCCATTGATGCCAATTCCAAAGCAGAGCAAGGTAGGTCAGACCTTGTGAAGCCTTTGAATACACTTGGAATGAATGCATGTATGTGTCAATACCAGCTCCACTCATCTGGATACACATATCAACCAGCAGATTTCCTGGGTTTGTTTTCTCCCTGAAAAAAGATAAAAAGTAAAAAAATTTTAAAATGCAGATACTGAAACTCTATTACTCTCATAGTGCCTGTGATGGGATCATCTTAAAGGAAAAGCTAGGTGTGCAGAAGAGACTGGGGGGATAGAAGAAAAACAAGTTTTATTAAAGAAAGTCATTGAAATTATTTAGGCAATATTATATAATCAAGAATCCTTTATGACTCAGCCTCCTTCTGGAGTACGTTGATGGCCTGAGACCTGCACACTGGAAAATACAGAGAATGTTTTCCAAAACCACAAAGAGCAATATTGAGAAACCTTATAATTAACTGTCCTTTTACTTTTGTGGGTGTGGACAGAAATTCAATAAAGCTATGCATATAAAATGCAAGCTTCCCACTAAAACTGTAAAGAGGAAATTATATTAAACAAATGATTGTACAAATCATAGATTTTTCTTGCTCACAGACTAATGATTTTTATGTTTCTAATATATGATATACATATAGCATATACCACATAATAGAAAAGTAAAATATGCATGAGGTTCTATAAAATATAATTAGCTTTTAAAGTCAGTAAGGCTTTACTAACATTTATGTAGCTCTTTAGGGTTTATTAAATCCTTACTATTCCCTTGTTATCCTTTTCATTTTCTTGAGAGCATATAAGATCTAACTCTTGGTTAAGGTATGGCTATGCAGTGATACCACAAGGCACTAGGGTGGGGTGAATGTCTAAAGGTTTCATAAGGATATTTTAATGCTTAATCTCAAGAGAGATGAAGGTACACTGAGAGGGATTGCAGCATGGGGGAAAATGAAGTTAGAGTCAAAGTGTCACAGACTTTACTTTTAGCTTTCTTATCTGGAAACAAAAATTATAATGGGACCCACTTTTGAAGAATTCCTGGGAAATAAATGTATTAATTCACAGAGAGAAACTAAGAAAGTGACAAGCTATCATTTGGAAAAATAATAAATTGTCTAAATTGTAATAACACTTTCAAGATGGATGGAAGAGCTATAGCTAGAGGATTAATCAAGTGTAGGCTTTATTTTTTTTTTCCTTTAAGAAGATACTATACGCAAGTGTACGAGCAAGGAATGAAAGCAGACTTAGCAAATGTTGGAGCTTTGGGATATAAAGCATTGAACAGAAGGAGTAGTATATTG
>JADRCC010567644.1:0-12062 GCA_019843855.1 Hylomyscus alleni
AACAAGCAAACCAAACACAAGCAATGAAATGAAACAAATGCAATGAAAGCAGAGTTGGCAGTGTTGACCAGGGCAGTGAGTGCCACCAGAGAAGAGATGGCTAGTGAGTGACTGGGGGAAAGAGAACCCAGAAAAGAAGCTCCTCCCCCAGAGCGGGAAAAGGAGCCCCTCTCCCAGAGCGGGAGGCGGGAGAGAAGGGTTCAGCCTTGGGAAGATCCTTAGTGAAGCTGGGGGTGGTGCAAACCTTTGGTTCCAGCACTCAGGGCAGAGACAGGTGGATCTCTGAGTTCAAGGCCAGCCTTGTCTGCAGAGTGAGTTCCAGGACAACGAGGCAGCACAAAGAAATGCTTTCAGTGGGGTGGGGGTGGGGGGTGAGGGTGGGGTGTTGGGTGGGGTGACGGGTGGGGTGACGATCCCTGAACACAAAAAGGATGACTTTGGGGCTTGCGGGTGTGGTGAAAGCCTTGATTGAGATGAGATTCTGACTGGGAAAGTGAAGAATTGGAGACTGTGAGTTTAGGCTACGCCCTCTTACATTTTGCACCACAGGAGGCTGATGAGATGGATGGGGGGGGGGGGCTAAAGGTATTTTTGCTGCATAAGCCTGACAACCTAGGTTTGATCCCTAGAATCTGTGGTAGAAGGAGAGAATGGGAAAGGTAGTCCTGGAGGTGCATGTGGGCCTGCAATGCAAACACACATCATGCACACATTAGCAATAAGTAAAAATATTTTTAGAAGCCTGGTGGCTGGAGCCATGCAAATGGTACTGTCTCCTTGGCCTTGGTGCGTTTGTTTGTTTGTTTGTTTTCTCCACCATAAGGGAATATGGAATTAAGCTGTAGTAGGAGGGAAAAGAATAATGGTGTGCTTGTTTGTTTTTTTAAAAAAATTTATTTATTTATTATATGTAAATACACTGTAGCTGTCTTCAGACACACCAGAAGAGGGCATCAGATCTCATTACAGATGGTTGTGAGCCGCCATGTGGTTGCTGGGATTTGAACTCAGGAAGAGCAGTCAGTGCTTTTAACTGCTGAGCCGTCTCTCCAACCCTGTATTTCTTTTTTTTTTTTTTTTTTAAAGATGTGTATGAGTACATTGTAGCTGTACAGATGGCCATAACTCATCGTGTGTGGCTGCTGGGAATTGAACTCAGGATCTCTGCAGGCCCCCTCTCGCTCTGTCGTAATTCACTATAGCTGTTTTCAGACGCACCAGAAGAGAGCGTCAGATCTCATTACAGGTGGTTGTGAGCCACCAAGTGGCTGCTGGGATCCGAACTCAAGACCTTTGGAAGAACAGTCAGTGCTCTTACCCGCTGAGCCATCTCGCCAGCCCCCAGCCCTGTATTTCTCTTCTCATGATCCAGGGAGTAAAACCTTAGTTCCCAGCCCCAGGTAGACAACTCCAGCTTCAGGGGCTCTTACAACCTCTTCTAGATTCCACAGGCACTTGCATGTGTGTACACTCACATTTACATACATAAACTCATAGATAAAAAAAAACTTAAAAAAAAATAATCCCCAGACCAGAAAAGGACATGTTTACATCCTGATTGGAGTAGTTCACATAGAGGGAAGCCATAATGAATGAGTCCTAGCAAAATGTGGGGACACATGGGACAAGATTGGAGGCATAAAGTGAACCTCTAAAGTTTGATTCTCTTGTTGAGATTTGCTGGTCCCTTGTCTGTCACCGCTGAGACAGTGGGCTGTGTCTCTTGTTCTGGCTGGTGATGCTCTAACCACCAGTTTTTTTCTGGCAGTTTTGATGGCGATGACTTTGATGACGTGGAGGAGGACGAAGGACTCGACGACTTGGAAAATGCTGAGGAGGTCAGTAGCCAGCCTTGGCCTCTGCACTGCAGCCCGGACATCGTGGGCTGGGGGATGGGCAGTGCTCGCCGAGGGCTTTCGCTGTTCACTTTCCTGGAATGTGATTCCACAGATCCGCTCTGGGCCTTTGTCTGAGTGTCACCTCAACTAGGTCTTGGGATTACTGTGTCTTACTATGTTTGGTTTGTTGGTGGTGGTAGTTCTTAGTATATATTGCCTCGAATTTACTTTTTAAGCCAGACTGGCTTGTAGCTCATGAGAAATCAGCCTTCATCTGCCACTTGGATGCTAGGATTAAAGACCAAGAAGAAACCTTGGTCTGTTTTATTCACTGCTGTATCCTAAACACTTATAATACAGTTTGGCATATAGTAAGCATTCAGCAAACAATTACTTTTTTTGGGTTTTCGAGACAGGGTTTCTCTGTGTAGCCCTGGCTGTCCTGGAACTCACTCTGTAGACCAGGCTGGCCTCGAACTCAGAAATCCGCCTGCCTCTGCCTCCCAAGTGCTGGGATTAAAGGCGTGTGCCACCACCGCCCGGCTAAACGTATTTTTTAAGCGTGTGCACGTATGCCGTGTGCAGGTGCACTTACCTATGCAGTGCATGTGGAGGTCAGAGGTTGTCCTCTCTCGTTCTCCATCTTACATGACTGGAGTAGTTCACAGAAAGGGTCTCTCTAAACTTGGGGCTCAGTGGGGCTGGCGAGATGGCTCAGCGGGTAAGAGCACTGACTGCTTTTCCGAAGGTCCTGGGTTTGGATCCCAGCAACCACATGGTGGCTCACAACCATCTATAATGGGATCTGACGCCCTCTTCTGGTGTGTCTGAAGACAGCTATAGTGTATTACACCAGAGCGAGCAGAGCCGGAGCAAGCAGAGTTCAATTCCCAGCAGCCACATGATGGCTCACGGCCATCTGTACAGCTACAGTATACTCATACACATAAAATAAATAAAATAAGTCTTTTAAAAAAACAAAACAAAACTTGGGGCTCAGTGCTTCAGCTAGACTGTCAGCTAGCACGCCCCAGAAATTCTTCTATCTCTACCACTAGTTCTATGGCTGCAGGCACACACTGTAACAGACCCAGACTTTACATGGAGGCTAAGACCCAAATTTAGGTCCTCCAGTTTGGGGAGCAAGCACTTTACTCTCTGAGACTAACCCTAACCCTTAATTCTTGGTTTTAGAATCATATAAACGCGTCTTGGGCTGTGCACCTTCCTGCCAGCAGCCATTGCTCTAAGCTTCTGTTTTCTTCTCTAAGTCCAGGCTCTGCTATCAAAAACTCTTTGCTTTGTGCCTTGGCATCTGTGCCAGTTATTATTACTGTGTATGTGCGTGCATGAGTGCTGCAGGGGATGGAACCCATGGTTTTATGTGTTCTCTGTCTCTAGCCCGGAGAGAGCAGAGTACAGCAGGAGAGCAGAGTACAGCAGGTTGTTGCTTAGTATGGGTTTGGCTCTTTCTCTTTACCATGACTGTTCTAGTCCCTTGACCCATTGACTCATTTGCCATACAAAAGATCCGGTTCAGGGTGTGCTCATCACTTACAGGGCCAGTTTTTTGGGCAAGACAGGTGTTTCTGGAGTTCTGAACAGTCGTCTTTACTGCTAGCTTGGAGATTTTGGCCAGGTTGGCTGACTCTTGAAGCCCCTGGAATAGGGGACCACAATCCTTGCCTTGCAAGTCTGCGTAGAGTGAACGATTGTGTAGGGTGGTTGCTCCGTCGATGACACCCACAAAGGGTTGATGGTGATGAGGAGTTTCTGTGTAATCATCTTCCTACCTGGCCTAAAACTCACCCTGAGATTTCCCCTCTTTGTTTGTTTGGTATCCAGGAGGGTCAGGAAAATGTTGAGATTCTTCCATCTGGTGAGCGGCCGCAGGCCAACCAGAAGCGGATCACCACTCCTTACATGACCAAGTATGAGCGAGCCCGTGTACTGGGCACCCGGGCTCTCCAGATCGCGTAAGTATTGCCGTTTGGCCATCTTCTCTGTCAGTTCAGCCGCAGTGAGCCCCAAGCTGCTGGTCCTGCCCTTCCCTGGTGTGTCCGGGCTTTTTCTGTGCTTTAGGGAGCTTGTAGTATAATGTAAGAAGTAGACATGAAAAGTGACAGTAAAAACCCTGGTCAGGCCTGGTGGCAGAGACCCATGATAGAAGACACTCCGGAGACAGAAACAGGAGGATCTTGGGTTCAGGGGCCCACCTAGACTATGGAGTGAGTTCCAGGCTAGTTTAGGCAGCTAGTAAGACGCTGCCCCTAGGTAAAGCATGAAAAGAGGAGCTCGGGTAGGGGTCTGCCCAGCACATGTGATTATCTGAGCTCAGATAATTCCTGTCATTTGGTCAAACAAAATAAGAGTGAATTCAGGCAAGGCTACAACAGCTCCCTCAGGCTTCTGCTGATGTGAGGGAGACTGGACAGCCCAGCGAAGAAAGCAGGCTCTTCACTTGGGAAAGCCTGGGAGCCGCAGCAGCTTCTGGGTTCTAGGAAATTGAGTAACATTTTGTTTTCCTAAATTTGGATGGCAGGTGGGTGAGCTCAGCCTGTCCAGTGATTGATTTAACCTCAGAGGAGGCAGAGTGTTAGTGGAACTCTAGTGGGGCACCCAGCCTAAGTGAAACTGCTGACTTCTCACATGTCGGTTTAGGGAGTGTGGATGCTTCGGGATGGACTAGGGAAAAGGAAAAACAGCAGTTGAGCATTATCCCACGGGGCGTGGGAAGGCCAGCACGGGGAGGTGTAGTGCTGCTGTGAGCATCCCCTACCACAGGTTCATACAGCCCTGGGTAAAGGTGACTGCAGTGTCTGCCTTGGTAAAGGGTCTTATGTGTAGACAAGGCTGACCTCAGTCATCCCCGTCTATCGACCTTTCTCCAGCATGGCTGCCCTCTTGGCTTTGAGTAAAGCCACCTTCAGGGGATTCGATCCTAGTGGCCCAGGGATACTCTCTGTTATGGCTCCATGTGGCTAAATTAATTAATTAAATTGGCTCTGTGAGGCAGTGCACTCCTTTAACCCCAGCACTCAGGAAGCAGAGGTATGTGGATCTCTGTAACTTCGAGGCCAACTTGGTCTACATAAGGAGCTCCAGGAGAGCCTTGGCTGCACAGTGAGACACCATCTCAAAAATAACAACAGTAAACCCCGAACAACCAGCACTATAACAACGAAGCACAAACAAACAGAAGCAAGGCGTTCCCTTCCCCAATACAACAACAAAGCACAAACAGACAGAGACAAGGCGTTCCCTCCCCTAATACAACAACAAAGCACCTACCCAAACAAACAGAAGCAAGGCATTCCCTCCCCCAATACAACAGCAAAGCACAAACAGACAGAGACAAGGCATTCCCTCCCCCAATACTAGATGGATCTCAGATGCTCAGGGACCAGTTAGCACAGAGTATCACAGGTACAAGACATTTCCATTTGGCTGAGTGTTCTGGGACACATGTCCATTTAGCTAAGATTGGCCCTGTAGCAGGGAGCCTTCATTGTGCAAATCCAGCAGTGCTCACCACTGCACCTGTTGAGAATGCAGAGGTGATTAAAGATGCCACCCCTAGCTCCCCAGGTATCTTCTGAGGTCAAGGCAGGTGTGGACAGTGCTTTACAAAGGGTACAGAGAAGCAGGGCAGCCTCATGGAGGGTTCCATCTAGGAGACAGATGCTGGGCAGTGGTTTTGCATGTGTCCCTGGTGCTGAGAGCTGTGGGTGGGTACAGCCTAAGGCAAAAATGTTACTAAAGGGGACCAGCAAGATGGCTGAGCTGGCCCAGGTGCCCAATTTACAGGAACCCACATGGGGGAAGCAGAGCACTGATTTCTTCATGCCATAGCATGCATGTAATCACACCTGTACAGACTTGAACACACAGAATAGAGTCTGATGAAGTGCTTCCCTGTGCTTGATGCTCTTCTAGGGGCCCAGCACCCTCTCTTGGCCTCTGTGGGCATCCACACACTTGTGGCAGAGCTGCATAAACACAAATGCATATAAGCGAAAATAAAAACATTTTAAGCTCTTCACACACAAATAAATTTTTGTTTTAAAGGGCCCAGAGGGGCTGATGAGATGGCTCAGTGGGTAAGAGCACTGACTGCTCTTCTGAAGGTCATGAGTTCAAATCCCAGCAACCACATGGTGGCTCACAACCACCCATAATGAAATCTGATTCCCTCTTCTGTGTACTCATTTATAATAATAAATAAATCTTAAAAAAAAAAAAAAAAAAAGGCCCAGAGAAGGTAAAAGTGTGTCCTGCTCTTGTAGGGCAACTGAGTCATGGCCCTATAACCTCAACTCCTATAACCTGACACTCTGGCCTCCATAGGCACCTCCACTCCTGCACAAACCCCAACACAGACACGCAAATAAAGATATTTTTTTTTTAATTTGATAAAGTTAGTAAAACCTACAGAGGCAGGTTCAAATTGGCATGTGTCTGATAAGCCAGTGTGGAACACTCCCAGGAATCGAGGCGTCCTGACAACCCTGGTCTAAGCCAGTCAAAGGATCATATTCTGTGGGAGGAAGAGGGGTCCAGCTTAGTCCAGGCTTTAATGTTCCTTCCCCGGAAGGATGCCATGCCCTGTGTTCAAGCACAGCCAGGCCAGAACTTGTACACTGAGGACTGGACTGTGCCTTTGCTTAGACACTGAATGAAATGCCATCTTGGATAGCTTTTGGTTGGCCCTCTAGCACCACCTGCTGGTTGATGTCCCTCACTTCTTCCTAACTGGGTGACATGATTATTTATAGTGGTTGCAGCACAAGACAGCCACTTCAAAGCCTGCGTTTGCGTGACCGTGGGGACACTGATGAACGATGCCCTTGAGTTACTCCTGTTAGGTGTAGAGAGAGTGGACACAGGCAGGTCAGGACAGTGGTTACTCATGTAACTCATGTAACATGTACTCATGTAAAGCCCTGTGGTCGACAAAACTAGTAGGACCTTACATGTTCTACTGCTGAGCTACACCTTAAGTTTTGGGGACCTTTCATTATTCAGTAAAGACATTTGGATTTTGCCCTAGGGAAAATTTCAGGCTTTTAGGATTAGCAGAGACCAGAATATTTAGTCATAAACTAAGAAGTGTCTGTCTCAGGGTGGTTGATCCCCAAGTCACCCAGTACCTCTGAAGTTGTAGTTCTCAGACCCCTTCATGAGATGAAGGATTCTGTCTCATGGCTCTGGATCAGCAATTAAGAGCACTTGGTACTCTTGCCAGGTTTGGTTCCTACCATGCACATGGTGGCTCACAACCCCCTTCCCTCCAGTGCTGGTGTATCCAATGTCCTCAAATGTATGGACCTGCATGTAAGCAAAACACCCATATACATAAGATAAAATAAATACCCCCTCCTTTTTGATTTGTTTTGTTTTAAGACAGGGTTTCTCTGTGTAGCCCTGGCTGTCCTGGAACTCACTCTGTAGACCAGGCTGGCCTCCAACTCAGAAATCCTCCTGTCTCTGTCTCCCAAGTGCTGGGATTAAAGGCGCGTGTTTGAACCCAGCTTAATTTGAACCCTTTTAAAAATATCTGTCCTGCCGGGTGATGGTGGTGCATGCTTTTAATCCCAGCACTTGGGAGGCAGAGACAGGAGGATTTCTGAGTTGGAGGCCAGCCTGATCTACAGAATGAGTTCTAGGACAGTCAGGGCTATACAGAGAAACTCTGTCTCAAAAAAAAAAAAAAAAAAAAATCTGTCCTGATGGTCTGGAGAAGGCATTAGCCCTGGATTCTGGATGCTTGTTAGTAAGTCTGAATCTATTGGTGTAAGCCTGTCCAGGGTTATTAGAGTTGTCTGTCTGCAGAAAATGGGTGTGGAGTTGTCGTGCCCTTGTTTGCTGTTGGAGCTTTTGCTTGGACTAAGCATTGGCTGGAGTCTGGGACCTCATAGTGGACTGTGTGTGGTCCTGGGCCACCAGACACTCGTGGTCTATTGTGGACAGTAGTGCAGTCAGTGGCTTTGATGCCAAAAAAGGCACAGAAGATGGAGATTCCCAAAATGGTGACATCTGAGCTCTCTCATACTTGTAGAAACAGAGAGAGCTGTGTGAGGACAGAAAGTAGAAATGAAAGGACTCTGTGCTGAGCCTGTTGTCTGTGTTGTGACAGAAGACCTGAGGCCAGGCTTCTGGCTCAGTACATTTGACTCATAGTCCTGGAGCTTGGAAGGTTCTAGAACATGGCACCTCACCTATGGGTCCTCAGGCTGCATCATAACATGGCAGGGTGTCATTTGGTGGAACTGAGCAACCCCGTTGGCTTGGATTTCTCTTCCTCTAATAATGCCGCTTAGGGCATCATAGTGGTCACACCCTCATAGCTTTCCAAGGGCTCCTTCTTCAGTAATGTCATCATCTTAATTTGGGGAACACTTAATCACGATAATATGGCCAGTTGTGGTAGCGCACACCAGTAGGATTTGCTGAAGGAGACAGAGGCAGGAGGATCACAAGTTCGAGGCCAGCCTGGGCTACACATTTGGGCTAGAGAGATGGCTTAGCTGTAAGAGCACTGACTGCTTTTCTAGAGGTCCTGAGTTCAATTCCCAGCAACCACATGGTGGCTCATAACCATTTGTATGAGATCTGATGCACTCTTCTGGTGTGTCTGAAGACAACGTCAGTGTACTCATACACATAAAATAAGTAATTCTTTGAAAAAAACAAAAACAAAACCCATAATACAGTGCAGGCATGGAAGCTTGTTCTGGCTTGAGTGAAGGGCCAGGCTGGAAGAGTGTAGCCCTTCTGGGGATGTTGCTGTGAGGGACCTTCTGATGGAGCATTACATGGAGATGACTTGAGTATGTTACGTGGGACACATCCTACCACAGTGGTTAGGAATAGATCTTGGTTCTGCCACTCTGCCTACGTGACCTTGGGCAGGACACTTACCTTTCTGTACCTTAGTTTCCTCAATAGTAAAACGGAAGTCAAAGTGTAGGTTTCCCTCACCGGAGTAGAGGATCATGGCAAGGGGTCGTGACTGGTGTGCGGGGGGTGGGGGGGGGGGGGGGGGGGGGAGGCCCTTCTAGTTTGGTTTTGTCATTGTTTCCCCAGTGAGGCAGGGATCTCTTCTTCATTTTTAAAAGAGTCTAGGGGATGTGGAGAGAAATTCAGTGACTTGTGCTTGGAGGCACAATTAAATCCAATCTTCGAGCCTTCCCTCTGCTGGGTGGTGGCTCCCTGAACACTACTGTCACCATGCCTACCTGTCCAGGTGACCTTGCTAGATGAAGATCAGGATACCAGATCCACCTTCTCTGAGCCTTGTCTGCTGCCTCTCTAACCTCTCTCTGTCCCTGCAGGATGTGTGCCCCGGTGATGGTGGAGCTGGAGGGGGAGACGGACCCTTTGCTCATTGCCATGAAGGAACTCAAGTAAGTTCCTCTAGACAGTGGTTCCTCCTCGAGTCCAGCAGGCATCTCAGGTCTCTATAGATCTTTGGCTCGTTCATGTCAGCCCCCTGGGTACTGTTACCACCTGTTCCCTGCTGGGAGCCAGGGCACCAGCCCTCACATCATGTGGCTTCTCTCCACAACAGGGCCCGAAAGATCCCCATCATCATTCGCCGTTACCTGCCAGATGGAAGCTATGAAGACTGGGGTGTGGACGAGCTCATCATCAGTGACTGAGCAGAGCTATCAGACTGTCCTGGGCGCCATTTCTATGCCTGTTTTATACATGTAAATAATAAACTTCACCCTTCCCACCCCTCTACCCGTTACCTGTGTGCCGCCACCTCCCCTGCTGCAGGAGTGGACATACATTGAGGTGGCCCTGTGACTGTTAGCTTTTTCTAAAACATCCAGACCCTTAGTTTGTGGGTCCATCCCCCCCAATCCCTCCATCTATCTCCCCACACACCAGAGCAGAAGCTGCTGCAGGGGAGACACCTCAGCTGCCTTCTCAGCAGACAGATGAGTCTTTGTGCCCAGGGAGCTGGTTGCCACGGAAACCCCCAATTTCCTTTCCAGTGGGGACTGGCTACAGGGGCTTCTCCCTTCTCAGGAGTATCACAGAGCAGGTTTCATCAAGCCAGCCATTGTTCCTAGGGACCTGCCTGGAGCTCTTATCGAGGGCTCAGATCCCCTTTCAGGAGGTGCTTTGGCAGGAAGCGCGGGGGTGCCGTGGTCCCCACTGTCCCCAGGCAGAGCCCTGTTGAGCAAGTCAGCAACTGGAGCAAGAACCAAGTACCCAGGCCAGGGCCACACAGTGCCCCCATGGTCTACCTCTCTGGTCTGCCACCTTGTGCCATCTCCTCCTCAGACCTGAACTCGAGTTCCTCTCCTGCCTTAGCAGGCCCTCTCGTGCACCCTGCCTCCCACCCTGGGAAGCCCCTTTCATATCCTGAGGTAGAGAGCGCTGTGTAGAACCAGGGGTGCTAAGGCACACCTATATTCCCAGTACTGAGGAGGTGGAGGCAGGTACAGTGCAGTGAGTTCAAGGTCAGCCTGGGCTACATGAGGCCTTGTCTAAGTTTTTTTTTTTTTTAAGAAAAGAAGGCAGCCATGGGTACTGACATAATTGGAAGAATGGCTTTTGAGTGGCCCAGCCTGACCTCTGGCCTAATGCAACTCTCAGGAGACATGGCGTGCACATGGGATTGGGTGCCCTGGTCAGGGTGGGAAGGAGTGGCCACAGTAGTAGGAGGGGTGCTTGCTGCTCTGGCTAAGGGTTAATTCTGGGAGTCGGAGACTTCACACCCCTGCCACCCTCCTCCAAGCCTTTGGAATCCTTTAATCAAGTTGGGTGCTGAAATTTCAGCCCTGAAATGCCGCCTTTGTGCTGGCATCCAGGCAGCCGCCCCAGAGTGCGGGGGTCACTTTCTCTGCCCCATTTCTCTAAATGGTCTCTTTGTTCCCTGCTGGGCTGCTCAGTATCAGATGTGATTAAAGGGAGATGAGGCTTGGGTAGGAGGGGATTTAACCCTTAGGGGATGGGATGGGAGAGTGGGCGCCTTTCCTCTGGCCTTCCCCTTTGAAGGCTGCCGTTCTTGGGCAGCCTCTTGTTGATCTACCAGGCCTGGGGTTGTCTCCTGGGGAATATGCTGTCACTTGCCAACACTGTAAAGTCTCCCATCTCCTTAGGCTTATGGTCATCCTGTCAGTCATTTAAAAGCACCTGACACCAGAGCGTCTGCTGAGCCGGAACACATCCAAGCCTGTGTTCGAGGGATGTGTACAACCTGCTAACACTGGCTTCTGTTTTTTGTCATCCCCCATGACCATTTCCCCACAGCCTACGCCATGTCGTGATGACATGGACACTCTCGTAAGGTAGATGGCACAGCCACCTTGCCAGCTCTGTCTACAGTGCCGCCTGGGAGCAGGGGCTCCATAGACTGGAAGTGGACAGATGTCCTGCTTTTTGGGGAGAGGGGCAAGTAAGCATCAGCACGACAGGCTTGTGTGAGGCCGCTCCACGTCTGACGGTGCTGGGGGCAACCAGGTCCTGGAACTCACTCTGTAGACCAGGCTGGCCTCCATCTCAGAAATCCACCTGCCTCTGCCTCCCAAGTGCTGGGATTAAAGGCGTGCGCCACCACCGCCCGGCCTGTCAAATCAAACTTTAAAAAAAGGTTTTATGATATCTGGCCTGGTAGGTTGAGAGGACTACCTCTGCCCTTGGTTTTACCAGGGGGCTGCAGCCTCCTGACACCTGTGATGGGTGAAGGACACAGTCCCTGTGTGGGGAAGAGAGCTGATGTAGAGGGGCACTCGGGGTAGTGGCCCCCTTTCATTAATTAGTGACTTCAGTGAAGATACTCAGATATGTAGGTGGATCTACCTGGACCTAGCTCAGGGGAGGTGAGGCCCCAAGGTGGAGCAGAGGTGGAGCAGTGGGCCAGGTTCAAGATAATCTATTAAAGGTCAGTAAAACACAAAAACAGCTTCTGTACGGTTCGTGTGGTCCGATGCTCTATCAGATCAGATACTGTTGAGAAGAGCAAGGGCTTCAGATACCAGGCGTCAAGGCAGCCAGCAGTTGGGGCCAGGTGGTCAGAAGAGCTTACCGGTTGCAGAGTTGACATTGTAAAGCTGGGTAGGCTTGGCTCCGGGTACCCAACCTCCCAGGGGCTGATGGGGATGGAGGGATGGTGTAGAGCAGTGGAACCAGTAAAGTAGCTCAGGGGACAAACTGTCAAAGCACCAGCTTCCCAAAGCATGAGGCAATGAGGGCCAAAAGCATGGGTAC
>JADRCC010567646.1:14246-25757 GCA_019843855.1 Hylomyscus alleni
TAAGGGATTTTTGTGTTTCCTCCTTAAGGGCTTCTACTTGTTTACTCGTGTTCTCCTGCAATTCTTTAAGGAATTTTTGTGTTTCCTCTTTAAGGGCTTGTACATGTTTCCCTGTGTTTTCCTGTATTACTTCAAAGGAATTATTTATGTCCTTCTTAAAATCCTCTGTCAGCATTATAAAATATGATTTTAAATCTGAATCTTGTTTTTCTGCTATGTTGGGGTATCCAGGACTTGTGGTGGGAGTACTAGGTTCTGATGTTGCCAGGTAGTCTTGGTTTCTGTTGGTAAGATTCTTGCATTTGCCTTATGCCATCTGATAATCTCTGGTATTAGATGTTCTTGCTGTCTCTGGCTGGAGCTTGTTCCTCCTGTGGGTTGGTAAGCCTGTGTCAGCAGTCCTGGGAGATAAGCTCTCTCCTGGCAAGACCAGTGCAGAGGGCTGTGGATCAGTCCCAGCTCCTGGGTGCAGATGGAGGCAGTAAGGATCCTGTCCCAGCTGTTCTGCCACTTCTGTGGCCTGTGCCTCCTGGCTGGTCCCTCCTTAAGACAGTCACTAGAGAAAAAAAATCAGGGATTTTTTTTTTTAAGGAGCTGGGAAACCTACTCTGGAGTCTCATGAGCTGCTTCAACATATCCAGGCAAGCCATGTGACATTATTTAATAGTGATTTTCTTTTACATGGCTTTAGTCTTTCTCTTCTCATAAGAAAAGTCAAAGTGGCACCATGAAAACCCACCTGGAACCAGTGATGACTCCTCCTTCAGTGGGATTCCTGTCTCCTAACACCTGCTTTAGGAGAACTTCCTGTCAAACATGTTTTTATCTCCCCCATGCTCGCAGGTCACCTTGGATATAGTCATTCACTCTCAGTTGACATATCTCTAACTCCCTTCTTTCAGATCCAAAGTGGTCCTCACATTCAAATCATCTGCATGGCACCTGTCCTTGTCAATCATCTTCCATGTTCTTGCCCAGGGAATCTCCAAACCCACCCTGTGTTAGAAGCTGCTTCCATTATTATTTCTCAAAATGCTTCCACATTTCAGAATATAATATCGGTTACCTGTCTTTGTTAGCATAACTCACTTATTTTTCTCACAGCTTTCCTAAATCCTTTATGTGGGAAAGGTTACACCAAATTTTAATTTTTTAGCATCAATCTGTACTCATTTTTTCCCTTTTCTTTTCAGGTTGAGCCCAGATTCCCAATCATCTTTCAGGAGTGGTAGAATCACAAATGCACACCAACATGCCTGGCTACCACAGGTGTGCAAAACCACATAGACTGAGAGGAAGGAGCCATGGTCCAGGTTTTCTAGGCTGAGCTCATATCTAGACCAAGAGCCCAAGTCAGGAATTACTGGATGACACTAACAGGAAAGGAGACAACCATGAAAGTAGACAGTAACTGGACCAAGATAAGCAGAATGCATATCAATTATATTGGATCAAATAAAATAATTGAGAGAAACCTCCATGTGGTTGCTTGTTTCAAAGTATGGTTGGTAGTGTTTGCATGTTCTGTTTTCTGATGAGCATATGAGATCATATTCTCTTGATCTAATTCTGATGCTTGCCCTACTGTACTGTGTGAATGAGAAGGAACATCTTCTTCTCCTGACTGACCCCTTGCAATCAGTGAAAGCATCCTGTGGGAAATCCTGGTATGGATGTTGAGCTAATGGATCACTAGGCATCTTAAGGATGATGTACCTGAGGGTATTGCAAGGAGATCCTGTCACATTAGATTCAGCTTAGAAAAGCTATGACTGATCCTTAACAAAAAGGACCCTTGAGACTTTAGCTTTGCAATTTCTAACTTCACAGATGTTATCTCCAGATAAATCTATAATAATTCTACAAAAAAGTAAGATACTTACTGCATTGTAGGTAAAAGTGCTTATAATAATACAATAAACATATACTACTGTACCTAGTTTAACCGAGTCCCTTAGCATTCAATAACAACTATTTTATGGGCTTATGAAAGTACATATATTTGTGAGTAGGGGAGGGGTCATCCTCTGATGTCATCTATTAGGTGTCATCCACTGTGCTTTCTGAGACAACTTCTCTCAATGGCCTGGAACTCACTTCATAGACTGACTGACCATCAAGCCCAAGAAACTTGATGATCTCCACTCCCAGTTCACACCACCACATTCGATATTTTTTATGTGGTTTCTGGGGTTCAAACCCAGGTCCTCATGATCACAAGGCAAGCACTCTGATAGATGAGCTGTCTCTACTGGATCCAGTACCATTATTTACACAGGACTTATAGAAATCAGCCTTTATGCTAGGGTCTAAATAGATCAACTTACTATACAACTGAAGCTATGCTGGTAGTAGTGTCTTGGAGAATAAATTCTATTTTATCAGGAATATGATGGTGCCTTCCATTAAGGAGCAGGGTTGTACTTTCCTTGTGGAATCAACACCTGCAAAGCCATCTCAGAAACACTTTGGCTTGCTGCTAGTGTATAGGAGGTCACTTCTTGTCTGGCAATGAACCCCCTAACCCCACTAACTGATGGACCACATAAGGCAGAATTCTTTCACAATTATATGGACTGCAACTCAAACTCAATTTGAGTTTTAGTTCATTTCCTTAGCCTGAGAATATATTGGTTAATACAGGCCATTGAAACTACAGTTCCAGACTCTTGGATTCTTTTTATGACCTTCAGTTAGAAATTAAGTAAGCCATTTCTCTTTGGGTTTGCTGACAATACAACAAAAAAGGCTCAACACCTGTTGTTACACTTATGTAAATAAGTCAGGCTAATAGAACAGCATCTACACAGCATAGAGACATGGGTCATGGGCTATACTTAGTAGTTACCATTGAATTGGTATCATAATATAAATTAAGGTACCATTATGTCATGGTTCGTATATAGACTATGGGTTGAGCCTACATCTAATTCAAACTTGAAAAACCAAATAAGGCAGTTAATTAAACAAATTCAGTTAGCACAAAACATACAACACTGACTTTCATGTGGGTGTAAAAGCATGAACATATATTCGTTTTGAAGAACAACATTGTTAATTTATGACAGCAGAAGTAGCATTCAGTAAAAGTTTATCCAGACAGGCCATGCCTGCAGGAAAACCAGGTAGGCTGCCTGCAGCCCTTCTCCTGTCTGTGTTCCCCCCAGACCCAACCCCACAGTCTCATCGATAGTGCTGCAACGGAACATCAGCTGCAATTTTCCCTCATCCTCGGTGAATTTCACAGACTATTCCCTACCTTTCCTTCCTCTCCCAACTCATCCTGTATCCTAGGCCTTAGCCACCTTAGGCATCAATTGCTAACCACTCCTCCTATAGCAATAAGTAGGCTGAAGGCACACCCACACCCCTTCACTGCTCCTGACATCTAATCCTTACCCTCAGCTCTGTAGTTTCTAGAAATCTGCTGTGGACTCACAAAGACCTTCTCCAACCCTCCTCCAATTCATAGCAGTTACCCAGCCTCTAATACCTGCAGGCACTCCCTGCAAACACACCAGGCCAGGAAAACAGGCAATACAAAGCCATCATACTCTGACAATCCAGACAGGAGAAAGAAACCAAGGAACAAAATACCCACACAACAAAAAATATCTAGAAATCAGCACCTTGACCTATAATCTTCCCAAACTCATCTGCCTAGATGGCAGTGTAAAAACACAGCCAATAACAACAACCAGACAGCATGTCTTCATTAGACTTCAAATAGTCTACAACAGCAGGTCCTGCCTGAGTATTCAAACATAGTTAAGGCACAAGAAAAAAAGACCTTAAGATGGTATTTATGAATATGATAGAGATTCTTTAAAGGAAAGTTAATAAATGCCTTAAAGAAATCTAAGAAAACACAAAAGGAGTGTAAGGACATAAATGAAACTTCTCAAGACCTGAAACTGGAAGTAGAACCAATAAAGAAAACCCAAACTGAGGGAAATGTGAAAACAAAAAATTTAGAAATCCAATCAGGAACTACAGAGGTAAGCTTCAACAACAGAACACAAAAGATAGAAGAAAAAAATATCAGACACTGAAGATATAACAAAAGAAATGGATACATCAGTCAAAGAAAATGTTAAATCTAAAAACTGCTGACATAAAACATCCAGAAAGCCTGGAATACTATGAAAAG
This sequence comes from Hylomyscus alleni, assembly GCA_019843855.1. NCBI lineage: Eukaryota > Metazoa > Chordata > Mammalia > Rodentia > Muridae > Hylomyscus > Hylomyscus alleni. Next base: position 18,397 of record JADRCC010567646.1, read on the forward strand.
ACTAAATCTAAGAATCTTCTCCTTCTTCAACAAATCACAGAAGAAAAATTTCCTAACCTAAGGAAGGAGATGCCTATAAATGTGTAAGAAGTTTAAAGGGCACAAGATAGACTGGACTAGAACAATTCCTCTAATATGAGGAACAAGAACAGGCTGTCCACTCTTTCCATATCTAGTTGATATAGTACTTGAACTTTTAGCTAGAGCAATAAGACAACTGAGGGAAATCAAGGGGATACAAATTGGAAAGAAAGAAGTCAAAGAATCATTATTTGCAGATGATATGATGATATATATGAGAAACCCTAAAAATCCCACCAGATAAAAATCCCAATTAAAAATGGAGAATAAATCGAAACAGAGGATTCCTCAGTAGAGGAATCTCAAATGGCTGAGAAACAAAGAAATGTTCAGCATCCTTAGCCATTAGGGAAATGCAAATCAAAACTACCTTGAAATTCCATCTTACACCTGTCAGGATGGCTAGAATTAGTAACATAAATGACAGCTCATGCTGGTGAGGATGTAAAGCAAGGAGACCACTGCTCCAATGCTGATTGGAGTGCAAAACTGCACAGTCACTATGGAATATGGTCATCTTCAGAAAGATGGGAATCCATCTACAACTCTTCGGCATATACCCAAAGGATGCTCCATCCTATGACAAGGATACTTGGTCAACCATGTTCATTGAGGTTTTATTAATAACATCCAAACTGGAAACACACTAGATATCCCTCAATAGAAGAACTGATGAAGGAAATGTGGTACATTTACACAATGGAGTATTATTCGGCTGTTAAAGAAATGATTCCATGAAATTTGCAGGCAAATGGACAGACCTAGAAAATATCATCTTGAATGAGGTAGCCCAGACCCAGGAAGATACATATGGTATGTACTCACTTGTAAAGGGATATTAGCTGTTAAGTAAATGATAACCAAACTACAATCTGTAGACCCAAAGTGGTTAGGTAAAGGGAGGCAGGGGTAATGGAGTTGCAGTGACCTCCATAAGTGGGAGAAATAGATGTTATTGGTGGACTGGGAACAGGTCGGGATGGGAGTGGGGGAATCTGGTGATGCAAGAATAGAAGGAAAACAATGTAGGGAGAGATGGCTGGAAATGGGGGGAGTGGAAGTCTAATGCAGTGGAAACTCCCTGAAATCTATGAAGATGATCCTACTGAGGACTTCTAGTAATGGGGAATATGAAGTCTTCAACTAACCATCTCTTATAGCAAGGTAAGGCTTCCAGTGGTAGGAGCAGGTTGTATTCCATTGAGTTTTTATCCAAGGGATTTCCATAGAAATCTCTGAACAACCCACACTGTTGCTAAGAGAAAAGATTGACCTCCACAAACTGGCAGTAGGGCCCACACAACACACACAACTCCGTTAACATAAAGAAGCAGAGCTGATGACTACATTGAGCCTTCACCCTGTATTCTAATCTATCTGGTGCAGAAAGGTCCTACAGAAAGACAAATGTGAACATGAAGCCAGTCACAAAACGTCTGACCTACAATATGTCCTCCCTATGAAATATGCTACAACAATGGTGGCATAGAACTTGTAGGAATAGCTGACCGATGTCTAATTTTTATCTATGGCCCACTCCATGAGAAGAAACTCACATCCAGCACTGCTTGGGTAACCTAGAATCAGAGACTAGACAGCCCAGAAACCAGATGATGTTTTTACTTAAGGTGAAAACAAACATATCTGTTCTTTAAAAAAAATATCAATAAAATGATTTCTAATGATATCCTGCTATACTCATAGATCAGTGCCTTATCCTGTCATCATCAGAGAGGCAGAAGGGACAGATTCAGGGACCCACAGCCAGATGTTATACAGAATCTAAATGGAAGGTCTCCATCAAATCCCTCCCCTCTGATGTCAGGAAATCCTGCAGAAGAGGAGATACAAAGGTTGGAAGAACCAGAGGGAATAGAGGATACCAAGAAATCAAGGCCTTCTAAATCAGAAGGACATGTGAGCTCACAGAGATGAAGCAGCTAGCACAGGACCTAAATGGCTATGCATCATGTCCTCTGTATATAATATAATGTATATATATTAATGTATATCTATAATATAATGTATATATTATAATATAAACATATATGTATATACATGTGTGTGTGTGTATATGTATGTATGTATGTATGTATGTATGTATGTATATACAATCTCAGTATTTTTATATGGACTGCTGGACTCTTTTCCTACTGTTGGGTTGTCATGTATAACTTTGATATGATAGTTTTTGCTTCATCTTATTATATTTTATTTTGTCTTGTTTGGTTGTTATCTCTTAGAAACCTGTTCTTTTTTAGTGGGGACAGAGGGAGTGGATCCAGAAGAGAGAGAAGATGGGGAGGAACTGGGAGGATTAGAGGGAGGGGAAACTATAATAGGGATATATTGTATGAGAAAAAATTATTTTCAATAAAAGAAAAATTATAAAGAACTTGAAAATGGGACAAAAATAAATATCTGATATTTTGATGTCATATGTCATAGTAGGATATTTTCTAGAATGCACATCAGAGAGCCACAAGTCCCTCAGGAAATATAATTTTGACAAACAACTGGAACTCTTCCAGATATTTGCATGCAACTTGGTAATCATATTCAGCACTCTTCTTGTCACAATGGAAACCCTACTTCTCAAACTCTCATTAAGCTAGCGACATTGCTCCAGAAGTCCTGTAATCATGTAAGTGAAACGTTGCCACAGATTTCTTTTATTAAATTGTAATAACACTTTACAACAAAGTTTGTCCACCTACCAATTTGCACACGTACAGTGCGCAGCGTTGCTAGTCGCAGGCCCAGGGCACAGCATTGCTAGTCGGTCGCAGGCCCAGGGCTGGCTCACCTACCTCTAGGATGCACTGATGTGGCATAACCACTCAAATGACCACTTTCTCCTGTGCTTCTGTAAGGGCCTGGCTCACCTACCTCTAGGATGCACTGATGTGGCATAACCACTCAAATGACCACTTTCTCCTGTGCTTCTGTGACTCTGTCTACTTGAGCTGCTGCCACATAGCACATTATGTGGCCTCTGCTGCTCAGCGGCTGTATCTTTCACTAGCTAATGTCCCCATTGCCCATCCACATGCAGTTTCCTTCCCTTCAAGGGTTGAAAATATTCCATATTGCTCTGAACCATGGCTTCCAGGGTGCTGATCTGGTTTTCTGTCCTATCAAGCAGTTGCTCGCGGTACCTCTTCTTGAGCAGCAGCTTGGCTCGTTCTTTCCTGCCATCCCGCAGCAGCTGCCTAGCCAGAGCCTGCTCCCTCTCCAGCTGTTGCGTGACCCTCTTCTGGTACTGCCTCAGCTTGTCCCTCTGCTGCTTCAGTTGCAGGATGGCCCTGTCCTGTTCGGTGACTCAGCTCTGCTTCTTGCGGCCAAACAGATTGCCCATGGCGGCCCTGCGCCGGCAGGCCGAGCCAGTCGCCGCTGCCCAGCGACGACCCAGGAATTATGATATTTCAGCCTAAGGTTTTCAACTGTAATTTCCATGAGGCAAGGATTTTCAAGCAGATGGAATTACATCCCAACTGCCACACTGAAACAAAGACCTGAGTGAATGGACATCTGTTTACTTCCTGTCTTTGTTTTAGGTGAAATGTATGGAATATAAACTTTATCTCATTAAAGGAAGGTTTAATGACGTTTAGTACATCCACAATACTGTGTGAACAGCATCTTTATCTGGCTCCCAATCATCTGTATCATGTTCAGACTGAAGCCTGATGTCAGCCATCGTGGTAAGTACTTGGGAGACAGAAGCAGGCAGATCTGCTGGATGTCCATGCTGTGCTTGCAACATACCAGGGGATATTCTAGTTTGCTGCATGTTCTACTGGAGTTAAAGGATGTTTTTTAAACAATGACTGTGATGCCTATGGTCATTGACACTGGTTGGTAGTGACCTATAGCTACAAAACATGGCCCAGGTAATGGAAATAGGATGTGCTACTGCAAGAGAGACTCTTATCCACACAGCCTGCCTTTTGCCTGCCTGCCTGTCTTGTTTGTCTGTCTGTTCATCTGTTGAGATAGTCTCTTATATAACCCAGACTAGCTTCAAACTGACTATGTAGCTGAGTACGATCTTGAATTCATGATCCTTCTGCTTCTACCTCCCAAGTGTTAGAGTTACAGGTACGGAGCACCAAGCTGGGCTTTCAGAGACCAAACTCAAACTCAGGAGTCAGAGATAAAAATGTTAGTGACTAGTGTTTGAACTGGGACAAGTCGGTCAAATCCTCTAAGCTTCATTTCCCTCCCCTGTAAGTGGGAAATGGTGACAGGTAGCATATAAAACATTTGTAGAAATACGCTGGCGTACTATATTGAAAATCCCTGTGAAACACTAGGTGCCGGTGCCAATAGATGGTAATTTTACTTTCATTCCTTTTGTTTCAGTCCAAGCAGAGAGGACACCTGAGCTTTCAAGAAGTACAAGGTTGGCTGACTTCTAATAGCTTTGAACATTTAGTATTTGACTGTAGGTTCCATACAATTATGTGTCTGTAAGATTCTAATCTCTTCTTAATCAGACTGCACACTGCTCAGAAGGAAAAGGACATGGTGTATTTTTTAAAAAATACGTTTTAAAATTCCACCGAGAGCCAATTTGGGAAGAGATGAATTAATACAAACTGAGAGAATTCATCAACCAGCAGCCGAACATTAGTGATTCCTCTATAAAGGTAAGCTTGGCCCAGGCTGGTGAGGCTGGAGTGGGGTGACTGTCAATTGGCAGATCCTGGAAACAGCATCCATCGGGGTCTGACAAACCCTGACAGCCTGCATGGGTCCTCTCCACAGAACACTGTCACCCTGTGCAGAGCTGACTCTCCTCCAGAATCTGAGCTGGAAGCTCAGTAGACAGAAGCATGATCTAGTGGCCTCGTTCACACCCTCCATTCAGCACAATAGGACAGCACTGACAGCCTGTCTGTCCTTTCTCTCTTGTCCTCGCCTTACAGATTCAGTTCTTTAGTTAGTTACTATGGTGGGAATGGCCCTCAGAGACTCATATATTTGAATTTATTTGCCAAGGAGTAGCATTAGGAAGTGTGGCCTTGTTGAAGCAAGTGTGTTATGGGAGTTGGGATGGGGGCTAAGCACAAGACTGTCTCGATGTTTCTTCTCTTCCTGCTACCTGCAGATTCAGTTGTAGAACTCCAGCTTCTTCTCCAACACCATGTCTGCCTGCGTGCCCCCGTGCTTCCGGCCATGCTGATAATGGATTAAACCTCTAAAACTGTAGGCAAGATCCAACTACTTTCCTTTGTAAGAGATGCCATCATCATGGTATCTCTTCACAGCAATAGAGAACTAAGACAGTTATCTTGACAATTTTATATGTGCACAATTTATTGTGATCATATCTGTTCCCATTATCCTTTCTTACTCCCCTTCCACTCCTTCTTCTTACCAACTCTACTTTCATATGTGTGCATATGTGTCCATGTGTGCATGTGTGTGTGCACGAATGTGCCTGTCTGCATATATGTCTGTGTGTGTCTGTGTGTGTGTGAATGCACATGCACATGTGTATATGTAGATAGCCTCACTTCTGTGTGTTCATGATTTAGAGGCCATGTCATATTCAAAAGACAGCACTTTACAATACTATTCCCCTTTCACTGACTCACACGATCTTTCTGACTCCTGTAATGAAACATTTTCTGGGCCTTGAAGGGACAATGCAGATGCCCTCTGTCACTAGTTACTCATTCTCAGAACTGTCAACAGTTCAGGGTCTCTGCGATAACAGTTGCCCACTGTAAAGACAAACTTCTCTTCTCAGGAGTGCAGCTAGCATCTAAATGTAGAAACGCAAATATGTAGAAAGCAATTTGGCTTTATATCTATTTAACATAACACCAGCAGTAAGCTCCCTGCACCTAGGGTTTGTAGCCTCCCTATCATAAGCTTTGACCAGATTATAGCACAAGGTATGTGGTGGTTCTCACGGATCAGTCCTCCACCCAATCAGAAAGTAACTGGTTACCCTAAAACGGCCAGGCCACTGCTGCACCGGAAGACACATCTCACCCAGCAAGTCGGTATTGTAGTACATGAGAGACACAGCTGGGTGAGACTGTTGATGCCTTTTCTCCTCCAGCAGCCTGGGTAGCGCTTTCTGGCACTTTGAATGCTACCCAGCAGGGAGGAAGCTCCCAGCTCAGTTCCAGCTTGACTTGTCTATGTGGTGTCTTCATCAACGAAGCTGTACCATCTGTTTCTGATGGGTTACCAAAATCAGCTCCTCTCTTAGCACTGGTGTGGTAGAAGCTGGCTCCTTGGATGCTTTTCATGTGTGCCTGTGTGCCTTTACTGTCAGCTATTTGAGAACAAGAGCCATATCCTTTGAATCTTTGCACTGTGCATGTCTTCACAGTGGGATCACATTTTAACTACTCAAACTTGCTATAGTTAAGGTTGTTGTTCAAACTGAGGTGGCATGGAAATGCCTACCAGAGCTTAGAAGGGAATCTTCCTTCTAAAGATTTGGACTACTGTGCCAATTCTAGCCAGATATAATTTGTTCATTTCAAAAAAATATATCATATAGCAGTATGCTCTGAAAGCAAGAGCTCAGGGATAGTGAAACAAATGACTATATTCCTCACAAAGAAGAAAGACCTTGGCACCCAGCCAATCTGCTATTTTAGGTTATATCAAAGTGTCATGTGGACACAAGGATGACAGTGCCCATGGAGTTTGGAAAGAAAAGTAGAGAATGAGAACCATCAGGACCACTTCATTTTCCTGAAAATAGGCTCTGAGCATGGTCACTAGAATGTTCTCTGAGACAGCTGAGTTGACACATCCGTGAATGTCTGCACAAGGTAGGAAGAGACGCTGGAGCTCCCCATAGTGTCCTCAGCTTTCGGCATGCAATAGGTCCTCAAATAAATAGTCATTGGATTAGTGATGAGTTCCTGTTTTTTAAAACAGCACTCCAGGTTAATGTGAAATTAAAACTAAACTGTACGTACTATGAAGTGAAACTACTAACTCTCAATTGAACATATTTTTTCCTAATTCAAATCACTTTCCTAGAACCCTGATGGATCTCTCAGTAAAACAAACCCCACCACCCCTTTTTTACGGCATTGTCGCACTTTCTCTTGTTCCTCTACTCGTGCCAGTCTGACACTTCTTCGAGAAGTGTTGACTGAGCGCAGTGCTCTGTACAAGCTGGGTCAGCACCCCACCAATTCAGCCACACTCTAGCCCTCTTTGTAGTTTCTAAGAAACAATCTGCTACGGACACCCCACATTTTTACACCCATAACACTGAGAATGCCTTCCACTGAACATAC
>JADRCC010567649.1:0-29513 GCA_019843855.1 Hylomyscus alleni
ACCATATTTTATAAATACTGTTTGGCTTCATGGTATTAATAAATAAGAATTATAAATATGAATGAAATACCTGTCTCCAGAATTATAATAATGGGCCCTATATTTTATTCTTGATGATTTATAATTTCTAATTTTACTCTATGTCTTTAGTTCATTTAGAGTTGCATTTTTATGACATGACAATGGCTCAATCTCATAATATTTGGGGTATTTTATTCTGTACCTATTCAGATCATTCTATAAATAAATATTATATATTTATAGAATATAAATATAGTCTATATACTTACTTAAAACATACTTATTATATGTAGTCATTTCAAAATCTTACTAAAACTATACCAGAGAATAAAGTAAAAAACACTTGGAACATGTTTTATTTCCAAAATTGAACATAACCTGAGTGGTTATGGAATGAAAAACAAATTGAGGGTATATTACCTATTGTGCTAACTCTAGTAACTCCATATGAATAAAAGTTGTCCTACTATATGAAGGAGAGATTTGATCACAATCCATTTCTGGATATTGAAGATAGATTTATTGAGAAAGATAAGTGCTTCCATTTACAGGGTATTATGGAAATTTCATAAGACACCAGTAATGACCCTTAACAACTAGATATTCTTATTCTCTCTAGACTTATATTTCTCTCATTCTTAACTCCTAACTCAAGCCAGAGCATGGTATGGAGTGTAAAGATCCCAGGGAAAGCACCATTTGTAAACTCATAGTGACTATTGACTGTGGAGGCATGGTATGACAAACAGGGCACTTCTATTATCTCTTTAAGCATACCTCTATTGCTATTGATGACAGGGACTCAGGAAAAGATAATGTAGCTAGGTAAACACGAAGGAAAAACTTTAGAAAATAGTGGTAATTTTAGGCAAGAAGAATTATTGGCTAGAGATCTGTGAAGTGCTTGGTAGGTAAGAGAAAAGACAAGAGACATTTATGTGGAAGATTAGAGAAAACAAGTAATTTACATAAAATATAACCAAAATCTAGTGTGTAAATGAAACCATTTCTTAAGTTTTTCTCTCAGTGTTTAGGACAGGGAAATTAGGAACTGTGGCTTACTGCTTGCTGTCCCAGCATATATCATGAAGCACAAGTTATTTATTTCCCCAAGGTCAGAACTGAACACTCATTTCTTTGTATCTTGAAACCTCAGCATGAACCCTTCTAGGAGACACACAAATAATTTAACACACCATTGCAGTGAAAGTAAATGCTTTTTTATTAGTCAGAAGACTGATTTTCAAAGGTCTCTATCATTTTGCCAACAACTGACAGATATTCTCTTGGGAACAATTGACCATTGCACACAGAAAAGTGCAGGAAAGAGGGCTTAGTGGTACTTGTGAGCCAGGGCAGTGGCCACTCCAGCCACCACCTTCTGGAAGGCAGCCTGTGCAGCGGGGGTGAAATCCTTGCCCAGGTGGTGGCCCAGCACAATCACGATCATATTGCCCAGGAGCTGTGGGAAGATGGGAGAGACATCAACATAACCATAGAGCAAATATACCAGACACTGCAGGCTCATTTCAAAAGGCCTTTATGTCTCCAACATTAAAGTGCTGACAAATTATTATAAGAATCTTATGTCAGACAGAATTTATGTGTAAACTGTATTCCTTCCTTTCATCATGGCATCAAAGCCAATTACAGCTACTGTTCTTTAGAGCTATGAGAAGAAACATGGACTCACATATCTTCCTTGTCCTCAAAGCAAGTTGCTAGGAAATATTTAAAAGAAAACAAAAAAGTAGATAAAAGAAGAAGAAACGGACTAGGGAGAAAAGAAAGGGTTAGGGGGATGGAGAGAGGAAAGAGGGGAGAACTGGGAGGAGAGGGGAGAGGGAAGATGAGATCAGGATGGAAAGTAAACAGGCAACTTAATTAACTTTTTAAAAAAAAACTGCAAATGAAAATTAAAAGCTTACTAAAAAAAAGAGGAAATGACAATACAGAAGAACAGAGTGAGTGGGAACAGCGATTGTGAGTAGAAAATAAAATAACCGCACTCTTGTCAACACTCCACCGTTGATCATCACACACCTAGAATCGCTTTCCCCTTTCCTTCTGATAGGAGGTGAACAGAATAGCCAGGGGAAGGAAACCCAGGAGGTGCCCATCACACTCACCCTGAAGTTCTCAGGATCCACATGCAGCTTGTCACAGTGGAGCTCACTGAGGCTGGCAAAGGTGCCCTTGAGGTTGTCCAGGTGTTTCAGTCCGTCATTGAAGGCGTTTATCACCTTCTTGCCATGGGCCTTCACCTTGGCATTGCCCATGATAGCAGAGGCAGAGGACAGGTCTCCAAAGCTATCAAAGTACCTCTGGGTCCAAGGGTAGACAACCAGCAGCCTAAAAAGACAGGGGACACTGAAAGTTAGTGCCTGCTGGAAAGCAGACCGCTGTCTCCAGGCACCCAACTTCTACTTGTGAGCTGCCTTGTAACCTGGATACCAACCTGCCCAGGGCCTCACCGCCAACATCATCGGGGTTCACCTTTCCCCACAGGCCGGAAACGGCAGCCTTCTCAGCATCAGTCAGGTGCACCATGGTGTCTGTTTCTGGGTTTGTGAGTCAACACAACTATGTCAGAAGCAAATGTGAAGAGCAGCTGATCCTACCCCACCTTTTATGCTCTGCCCTGGCTCCTGCTCTCTCTATCCTGTGTGAGCAGATTGGCCAGTACCAGGGCGTGGCTCTACGGAATCAGGCTTCAGTAATGACAAGCATATTTCTCCCTGGATGCTGTGGCACTGACTTAGGAGTCTCAGCTCTGGGGACTCCCTCTGAATAGTGTTTGTCCCTCTCCCTGCAGAGAACACTGTCTCTGAAGCATTCTTTTTGGCAATGTATTTGCTCAACCAACTACCAAATTGGTTGTTAAAATTACTTTTCCACTTTTCTCATGCAAATGAGGAACTGAGAAGCTTAGAAGTGAATTTCTTCTCATTGTTCCTCAGTTTGAGTGCATGGAAGAATCTCCTTCTCTGTCCACATTGCCCAAGAATACATAAAAAAAAATCTTTAGCATACATGATGATGACTCCATCTTGATTCTAAATATGACTTCTTTCTGGTGTCAACTAAGCCTTCTGATAAGAAGATGTATCCTACTTTGTTTGCTCTTTTGTTCCTTCTCTTATGTGAATGTGTGGCTTATTTGTGTATATGTGTTTTATCAAGTTCTCTGAACACATGTGTGTGGGTGGAGTGTAAGATGAGTTCAATAACTGCCTTGAGAGAATTATCCTTGATTTCTCTATATCTTATTGTTTAGTCAGGATCTCTCAAGTTAACCCAGAGCTCACAAATATGTTTAGTTTGGATAACCTGCTTTTCCAGGGATTGTCCTGTATTGTCCTGTCTTCCAAGCTTTTGAATTACAGACAGAGAGTCTTGAACTTTATTCACTCAGCACATGCTGCCCGTGTGTGTATATTTGTATCTGTGTGTGTGTGTGTATCTCTGTGTGTGTATGTGTGTGTGCAGGTCCATGTGTATGTCTCTGAGTATGTGTCTGTATCTCTGTATGTCTGTGTGTATGTGTATATATTTGTATATGTGTCTGTGTGTGTGTATCTCCGTGTGTGCCTGGTCTGTTTATATTTGTGTATATGTGTATCTGTGCGTATGTGTGTATTATGTATGTCTCTCTATGCGTATGTAAACTTACTTGTTTATTTTACTTTTACACAAAACTAAATAATGTTTAAAAAATAAGGTAAGTTTGAATTGAGTATATCCTGTGTAGTAGTGATTCTCTTTGATTTTCAGGATCTACAGATGCAAATGGAGAAATCTCTATTCTAAAAAAAATAAATATCAGTATAAAATTATTTAGAACCCAATGTTTTGAATTATTAGTAGAAGCAGTTGTCTCAAAATAGAGACAATGTAGCTGTACCTGTTTCTCTTTATCATGATCTGGGAATGTGCCTGGAATCAAATGGCAAAAAGGTAGAAAGGGATTCTATCAGTGGCTGACTGACTCATCATTCATTTATTCATTTGCTCATTCATTCATTCATTCATTCATTCAGTTTCTGTATCTGTTGGCTGTTAGCATCAGGGCATCCAAAGCCTGTGGTGATGCATGGGCAGTTCCATAGACCTGTTGCCAGGGCAACAGTCACCATATTCCCAGAATCCATTGGGCTCACCTCTCACCTTTGCCTGCAGCCACTATGTCAGAATCATATATATACGGGGAACATTCCTCTCTCTCTCTCTCTCTCCCCCTCCTCTCTTTCCATGCTATTGCCCCCTCTCTCCCTCTCAATTAAACTTCTTACACGGGAAACTGTTCGGGCCTAGTGAGTGGTATGTTCTGATGTGACCCACCGTTCTAACACATCACTGGCCACTATATATACTTTTATATATATTTTATATTTTATAAAAATATATGTATATTTTGAATCATTTTCTTCACTGAAATTGTTTACCTCAAGCTCTCGTTCAATTTTGTTTTGTCAACTTCACACAAACTAGAGTTATTTGTGAAGAGAAACCACAGCTGAAAAAAAGTGCCTCCATTGGATTACTTGTAGGCAAACCTGTAGGGATTTTCTTGATTAATAACTGATGCTGGTGGGCAGTCCATGGAGGATGGTGCCACCCCACATCAGGTGCTTCATGATGCTGTTAAAAAGCAGACTGACCTTCCAGTTTGTCTGGGCTGGTTCCTTGAGCAGACCTTGGGCACAAACTCCACATCCAGTCCCATAACACCCAGAGGAAGGTCCACTCCCAGGCACTCTAAGATGCTCCGGATCAGAGGTGAAGAGGACACAACATCTGTCCCAACACCAGGAGTAACTGAGACCAGCAGGACTCAGGCACACAAGAACTCCTCCAGCCCAGTGACACTGGTTCTTTCCAGTCTGTCTGGGCCAGTGCCCTGAGCAGACCTTGGACACAAACTCCACAGCCAATCCCACAACACCCAGAGGAAGCTCCACTCCTAGGCGCTCTAACAAGCCCAGGATCACAGAATCACAGATTACAGGATCACATAGACAGCTTGACTCTGAGGAGTTCTGACACAACCAGGATCACAGGAAGGACAGGCTTCAGTCAGATTTAGCCAGGGCAGGTAGCACTAGTGATAACCATATGGTGGGGGACAAGTGTAAAAAAATAAACAACACAAACCCAATTCTCCCACCATAGCAAGTCCTGGACACACTATCACACCAGAAAAGCAAGACTCAAATCTAAAAATCACTTCTCATGATGATGATACAGGACTTTAAGAAAGACATAAATAACTCCTTCAAAGAGATACAGGAGAACACAGGTAAACAGTTAAAAAGGAAACACAAAAATCCTGTAAAGAACTATAGGAAAACACAATCAAACAAGTGAAGGAAGTGAACAAAACCATCCAGAATCTAAAAATGGAAATAGAAACAATAAAGAAATCAGAAAGAAAGACAAACCTAGGAAAGAGATCAGGAGTCATAGATGCAAGCATCACCAACAGAATACAAGAGATAGAAGAGAGAATCTCAGAGGCAGAAGACACCATAGAAAACATTGACACAACAGTCAATGAAAATGCAAAAAGCAAAAAGCTCCTAACTCAAAACATCCAGGAAATCCAGGATGCAGTGAGAAGACCAAACCTAAGAATAATGGGTAAAGAGAGAGTGAAGACTCCCAATGTAATGGACCAGTAAATACTTTTAACAAAATATAGAAGAAAACTTCCCTAACCTAAAGAAAGAGATGCCCATGAACATTACAATAAGCCTACAGAACTCCAAATAGACTGGACCAGAAAAGAAATTCCTCCTGTCACATATACAAAACATGAAATGCACTAAACAAAGAAAGAATTTTAAAAGCAGTAAAGGAAAAAGGTCAAATAACATATAAAGGCAGGCCAATCAGAATTATACCAGACTTCTCACCAGAGACTATGAAAGCTAGAAGATTCTGGGCAGATGTCATACAGACCCTACAAGAACACAAATGCCAGCCCAGGCTACTATACTCAGCAAAACTCTCAATTACTATAGATGGAGAAAACAAGATATTCCATGACAAAATGAAATTTACATGATATCTTTCCACAAATCCAGCCCTACAAAGGATAATAGATGGAAAACACCAACACAAGGAGCTTAACTACATCCTAGAAGAAGCAAGAAAGTAATCTTTCAACAAACCCACACAAACCTAATTCCACCTCTTAAAACAAAAACAGCAGGAAGCAACAATTGCTTTTTCTTAATATCTTAATATGAAAATTAATATTATCAACATATCCTAATCAATTGAAATCCAAAAATATGAGGAATTAGAAATTTGTTGACTGTCATCAAGTAGTCTCTCTAATTTGGTAATTGGAGAAATAAATCCAATATTGTACAATCTATATGCACTTTCTGCTTGTTTGTACATGACAGTGTCTTGCTGTGTATTACATAATTGTTTTGAAATTAGGCTTCTCCTATGTCAGCCTCTCTATTAGTAGGATTGTTTGTCATATTTTTACACTATACTATGATTTTCAGAACAGCTTACATATTTCAAAAGTATTTATACAGCCCAAAGAAAGGTAGGCAGTTAACTTGGGAGGTGGCTTGTAAGAGAACAACAGAGTGAGACTGAATGCTTTGCTTGACTTTTGTAACTATTATATCAAGTTTGAAGAAGAGGACTTTATAAGTTACTCTTTCTCTGAGATGAATGCTTTTCCAAATTGTCACAGCCAATGAACCAGATTCTAAACCTTCATCTAATGTCTGTGCCACCCTCCAAGCAGAACCAGTGTTCATTGAAACAGTTGGTGAATGCTTTATGGATACACATCTTAATACACACACCATTTCTTAAATGAATGTAACCTGTTCTCTAAGGACTGAAAAAAGACACTCACTCAAGTCAAATAGCTTTGACCATAGCAGGAAATCTGTATCCAAAAATTGTGCCTACAGTTCATTCCTTGGTGTAGCAGAACTGTCAACTCTCAGTTGCATATCCCTAAGTGAGAAAAATGAATGAAATGAGTCATGAAATTATTTATTAGGCAGATGTTATGCCATGAGGATGGACATCCCCCGCCCCCAAACTTCAAAATACAAAATTCTAGGGAAGGGGTTTCCAATAACCATGCGAAAGGAGGAGTCTCAGTAATACTTGTCACCCATAGCAGCAGCAAGAGCAGCCACTACCTTCTGAAAAGCAGCCTGCAGGACTGGAGTAAATTTGTTGCCAAAGTATCGAGACAGCATAATCACTATCATGTTGCCCAGAAGCTGTGGGAAAGAGGAAGGCAGACATACATATGATAGAAAGAGAAATTAATCTTGGCTTCTGAAGAACTGTACCAAACACCATGGATTCTGCCGACATTCTATCCCAATTTAATCCCTAGATAACTCCTTCCAAAGTAAAAAAAGTAAATAGACCTGTGCATGTTTGTATATACATGTATATATACATATACTTAATATATGCATATATTTATATCCTACGTGCATGCTTAGTAATCAATTCATTAGTCTGAAGATGGGCTATCTCTTTACAAGTGCTGTTGTTCCATCTCTAACAAGATCTTCGGACCTTCCATCCATATATTTTTTCCTTATCTTAACATTTACTAATTTCATGGAATTCTGATTGTTCTGTTTCTCATGTCCTCTAGAACCAGATGTTTAGTCTCTCTTCCTTGAGAAGACTCTCAAAGCCTCCTATATTAGGGAGAAATGGGAGACTGTTTCCCCAAATCTAGAATTAGAAAATGAAAGACAGAATGATCACTTGCCTCGTGGTCTAAGCAAGGGAATTAAGGATAAATGGAGGTAGAGCTGTGGATGGGGGACAAAAGACAGGATATAAAATAAATAAATTTCTTTAATGGAAGATTGCAAAAGGGGCAAATCAGGAAGGATATTGAACAAAAGTTGAAAATCATTAGATGATGGCGTGTAGGAAAATGAAAAAGAACATGGGGGAAGCAGAACTCAAGAGCATGAGCAGAAGGCATTGCATCCAACTCACCTTGAAGTACTCAGGATCCACATGCAGCTTGTCACGTTGCAGCTCACTCAGGCTGGCAAAGGTGTCATTCAGGCTGTCCAGGTGTTTCAGGCCCTCACCAAAGGATTCCATCATCTTCTTACCAAGAGCCTTCAGCTTGGGGTTGCCTTCCGTGGCAGCACGGACAGCAAAGCCTCCAAAGTGGTCAAAGTATCTCTTGATTTGTGGATAGACCGTCAGTATCCTAGAAGGTGAAACACAAAGACAGAGAAATTCAGTGCCCCCCACATACCTCTCCATCCACTTGCTCCTTTGTATTGTCGGGTATTGACTTTTCCTGAGCCTTACTACCAAGTTCTTCTGCCTTCACCTTACTCCACATGCCAGTGATGGCTGCCTTCTCCTTGGCAGTCAGCTCCACCAGAGTGTCTAGGCTGAGGTTGCTAGTAAACACAGCTGTGCCAGAAGTAAGTGCAGGTGCAGCTTGCCCTCCTATGCCCTTTATGCCCAGCCCAGTCTCCTGCCCTCCCTAAACTATGAGCAAGTTACTTTGAATATAAAGAAATTATTTGGCTTGTGAATGAAAGATATATCTACCCTCTCCAGTTTACGCTAGCTGGTTGTAGTGTTGGCTTTCCTAAATTCTGTGATTTGACACAGAAATATTATCCCCTCTGTTTATCTTCCATCTCGTTCACCCATTGCTTATTCATACAGCCACCAACCACACACAGTCTCATCCATATCTATGATTCAGTTTCATGGAGTGAGATATGGCATGAAATTCTTATCAGGCTGACTCTAGTTCCCCTTTGTCTCTAGAAACTTGAGTGTTCTGAAGTATTTTTTAGATTTTTATTAAAAATATTCTTATTAATTCATAAGTGATGTCATACAATATATTTTAATCATTTCATCACTAATCCCTCCCCTTACCTACTCCCAGATCCACTCTCACCTTCTTACAGTACCATAACTTTCTTTTCTCTTCTTTAAAAATATAATGCATGAACTCAAGTGGTAGATGCATATGTATTTTGTCTTGAATTTGCCTATTTTCTTTCTCTTTTGACAAAATCCTGATGAATACAAATCATTTTACTTTCCCTTATTGAAATAAAAATTCATAAAAATTAAATCAATAAATAGTGCTCTGGTACCTACAAAAATAGGTTTGGGATCATGGGCTACCATGGGAACATTTTGATGAAACATATAAAGACACAAACCAGATATTTACCACATAACTGTTTGAAATTATAATGTGACAAAAGATCACAAAGGAAGTCCAAACCACACTGATTTTTATTCAAATGGGGCTAGCTTTAGTGGTGCTTTGGGGAGGCGGGGTGAAGCACAGAAAGCCACAGAAAAAGTGAAGTTAACTGATGGGAACAGACACAGAAACCCATAGTCAAACATTAGGCAGACCTTAAGGAAGCCCATGGAAGAGGGGAGGAAGGATTCTTAGTAGTTATAGGGATCAAGGAAACCAGGAGAACAAAACACTGGCACACAGAATCAACTAAGCAGGGCTCATAGAAACTCACAGAGACTGAAGTCCAGAATCACATGGGTCTACACTAGGTCCTCTGCATGTATGTTATAGTTATTAGAGTGACATTCTTATGGTATTCCTTGCAGTTGGAGTTGGAGGTGACACTGACTTTTTTGCCTGCTCTTGGGACCTTTTTATTTTACTGTGTTGCCTGGTCCAACCTTGATATGAGGGTTAGTGCCTCATCATATTGGAACTTGTTAGGCCAGGTTCAGTGGATAGCCTTGGAAGACCTGCTCTTTTCCGGGTGGAAATGAAGGAAGGAAGGATGGATCTGTGAGAGAGGGAAGGTGGCAGTGGTTTGAGGGGAGGGGTGTGGGAAAAGAAAACTGTGGTAGGGTGGTATTGTATGAGAGAAGAATAATTTTTTAAAAAATATTTGAAGAGCATTTATCCTTTTATTCCAATTCAAATCATACTGCCAAATTCATAGCTGGATATATTACAGGAAGGGAGAAAAGGGGAAATAAGAAAAGGATAGAGGGAAGGAGGGTAAAGGAGAAAGGGAGGGAGGGAGGGAAGGAGGGAAGAGAAACAGGAGGTGAGAAAAAGAAGGAAAGAAGAAGGGGGATTGATGGAGGAAGGCAAAGAGAAAAGGAAGAGAAGGAAGGAGGGAAGGAAGGAGGGAAGGAAGGATGGAGGGAGAGAGGGAGGGGAAGAAGAAGGGGAAGAGGGAGGGAGAGAAGGGAAAGAAAGAGAAGAAATCTAAAAGAGAGGTGAAAGGAGGGAGGCAGCAGGATAGAGAAGTGGGGGGAAGAGGTAGGAAAGAAGACATAAACACATGGAAGTAGGAAGCCTCTGGAGCTCGGAATGAAATGGAAGAAAAAGAGAGGAAATGTGTACCAGGGAAGAGAGATGCAGTGTATGATTTCAGCAACATAAAATTGATCAAAATAACCAATCCAAGCCATGTAGTTTGTTGGTGGCTGCATTGACTAGAGAGTTGGTGCTTCTGTGCTGAAGAATTAGGAATCCAGTCCAGGGCCTTCGGATGCTAGATAAATCCTGTATCCCTGACACCACTAGCCGAGTATGACTGCTTTTGTACATCAAAATGTCAATGTCATGTCTGTTTTTTATTCCAAAGTGGGGTATCATATATTATGGCAGGGCAGAGAGGTGTCAAGAGTGATTTTTTTTTTTGAGACATGGTTTTTCTGTGTAGCCCTGGCTGTCCTGGACTCACTCTGTAGACCAGGCTGGCCTCGAACTCAGAAATCTGCCTGCCTCTGCCTCCCAAGTGCTGGGATTAAAGGTATGCGCCACCACCACCTGAAGAGTGATTTTTAAATTATGTTATAGATCATTTTTCTTTGACCTATAAACCAAAATATATTATTGTTATTGATCACAAGAAAGAAAACAAGAAAAGTCAAGAACTAAGTTTCTGTTTCGAGAGAGTCACATAATAGTGACTAAAGAGGTTGAAATTAGTGGAAAAGCTTTGGCAGAAAAACTGAAAAACTCAACGGTAAAAGGTACCTAGAAGACAGCTGTGTGAATGGGTCTAATAGACATGCATGGGGATTTGGCAAGGAGGTCAGAGGTCAGACCTTGAGATTAGCTGGTGGAGATTAAGCAAGCAACACTGAGGAGCACAAAAAGTGGTGTGATAAAGAGTGAGCTTCCTGAGGCTTACTGGCTAACCAGTCTAGGCTGCACAGGGTGTTTACCTGTTCATGCCACGTAGGTTGATATCCCTGGGAGACCTGCTCTCTTCTGAAGGGAAATGGAGGAGGAATATATCTGTGGGGAAAAAAGTGGGTGTTATAAGGGGGTGGAACTGGGTGGAATAAAAGGAGAGAAAACTGGTCAGGATGCATTTTATGAGGAAAAATTAAAAATTAAATTACAAGGAAAAGATGAATATCTAAGTGTGGTGGCCCATGCCTTTAATCCCAGCACTCAGGAGGCAGAGGCTAGCTAATCTCAGTGAGTTTGAAGCGAGTCTGGTCTAAAGAATGAGTTCCAGGGCAGTGAGGGCTATTACACAGAGAAACCCTATGTCAAAAATAAAAACTATAAAACAAAGATGAATATCATCAGAGCATAGACACATTTGTCTCGTATTCATAAGTACAGAGTAATACTAACATATTGTATCATAAGTAGAGAGACGTATACCCTTGTCCTTATGATCAAACACAGACATATACATAAGGAAGTAATAATAAAATATTGATGTTAGTGAATTGTATTTCAATTAATAGAAATAGCTAAAGAACTGAGAATTCTTTGTCAACAATCTTGTCACCCTGATCTATGTGAAAGTAAGTTATAAACAATTTTAAAATTATATTCTTTGGACTTTTGACTTGAGAGGCACAGACTGACCTTTCAAAAGGCAGAGGGTATATCTTCTGCCATCCCTGTATCACCAACATCTTTTACCTAATGACATAAGAAGCCAGAATAACAGAGAGGGCAAGAGAAATAAAATACTGAAAATGGACATGGTTCTCCCTAGCTTGCTAAATCACTTTGAACGCAAAGAGATCCCACATGGTTTCTGATGTGACCATCATTGAAATCGCATGGAGCTCAGCTATGTCCTTGTCTCAATATGTAAGGTCTCTGTCCTTGCGGTGGAGATGAAAAGGAAAGTCAGATACCGACAGTGTGTGGAGTTCAAGAAACAAGAACTGGAATTGTTTTTGCCACGGTTCAGCCCTGTAGCTTCCACTGTTTGCAGACTCAGGACAAGAAATCATACCTCCCTGAGCACTCTGCACTCTCTCAAGTGAATTCATTGACACAGGGTCTCAGATTACTTCATGGCCTCCTCTGGCTATGCAAACCCAAGTGTGAACAATTCTCTCAGGCATTCTCTCATCTTTCTACTCATTCTTCCTAATAAATCAGATAACAGATAACGTGTTCTTCATGGTATTCTCTTCTGCCTTTCCCATCCTTCACAGGTTGGAGGCCTTGCTTTACTTTCTAGGTTTAAACAATTATATTTACTGTTGTTTCACATCTGCAATTTTGCATCCATTTTATATACAGAAGAACTTTACTGTCTCAATTATCCCAATTCTCAGCATAGTTAACCTAAGGAAAGTTGTAGTTACTAAAACTTTACTCCATTGGTTTGGTATTGTATGAATAGCTCTGGGCTGAACCTGGGGCTTGGTACCTATTGGCGAGTGCTGTACAGTGAGCTACATCCCCATCCCCTTTTTGCATTTTTATTGTGCCAGTATGTCTCAATAATTTTTCTAGTGTGGCTTGACATTCCTAAATGACTTGGAATGTCTTAAACTAGCTATCTTTGCCTCAGCCTCCTAAATATTGGGTTTATGATCCCCAGGAACATAGTCATAGATTATGTTTTCATCCTCAGGGATCTGTAACCTCTGACCTTTGTCGTATTTTTCCCTTGTTTAACTGTTCTATCTATTAAGTAGTCTTTATTCAAGATGCCAATGTACCCTTCAGTAGTTAGAAACTCTAAACCTTCTTTTTTTTTTCTAAGCCTTCTTATAATCATGTAGTCTTCACTTACGTGAAATCTTTCTTGTTCACAAATGATCCCCAAATTTATCACTCCTCTCCTAAATGTAAGCTCATTTGACGTACATTCATGTTACACTGCATTACAAGATCTGGAACACTGAATGTCGTAGCCTTCATTCCTTACTATGCCAGTGGAATAACTTTCCCAAGTACCTAAAGAAAGCATAGCTACAGTGACTCCTGTAACTTTTTCAGGAATGTCCCCAACTTTCATTCAATTCCCCTCTTTTTTTTTTGAATGTCTTAGTCTCACAAGATGTAAGATAGCTCTTTCAAAAATATAACTAATTAAAAACAATACTTTTAGTTCATATTATAGATACATCATGTATTCTCTTAAAAATCTCCAGGGGGTCTTGGGTTAGAAAAGGGGCTCAGTGGTTAATAGCTTTTTCAAAGGATCAGTTCCCAGAACTCACATGGCAGATCACAATTGGCTGTATCTCAAGTTCCAGGGGATGTAATTCTCTATAGTGGCTTTCATGAGCACCACACACAGGTAATACACACAAACACATGCAGGAAGAACACTCATGTGCATAAAATGAGACTTACAAAAAATGGCACATCTCACTAGACTCCTTTCCCTCCAGGAACTTGCAACTCTAGTTTTTACCGTACAGTAAATATTTGGTACCCTATCTTGTACTGAACAGACCCTTTCATCTCTTCCTGGAGAAAACATCCTCATATTTTCATCTTTCTTGAACTTTACCCCTTTCCCTAATATATTCTTCACTCTAGTGTTTATCTATAGAAGCTATCTGGCTTCTTCTTCTGTTTTGTTTTGTTTTTTCCCATCAATAAGCCCACCGAGATCTTTCTTCAGCATAAAAGTAAAAACAAACAAACAAAACCAAAAGTCAGTGTTGTTAAGAATCAATTTTATTAAACAAAATTTGTGCCCTCAATGCCTGATCCAGTCCCCACGGACCAAAGAAAGTATGAGACACACGGGATTGCCGTTGTACTGGAGTGGGAGTTTAATGGTACTTGTGGGACAGAGCATTGGCCACACCAGTCACCAGCTTCTGCCAGGCTGCCTGCACCTCTGGGGTGAATTCCTTGGCAAAATGAGTAGAAAGGACAATCACCAACATGTTGCCCAGGAGCTGTAACAAAATGGCACATAGGAATGATAGGTAGAGGTTCAAAACCATGACATGTAAAAATTACATTCCCTGAGGATTCCAATCCCTCACTGCCTACCACTTCACCTGTTACACACTTGACAACTAAATTACATACTCCTCTTGTTCCAGCTACCACTCAACTGGCTATATCTGTACCTTTTCTCATCCTGCCATTTTTACCTCCTCCCATTTTTGCTCCCTGTCTCATTCCTCAATGGCAAATCTAAATCAACACATGATTGCTATACAAGAGGCTTTAGTAGAGTTGAGTGTCCAATCAATGAGAAAGAAGCCTCAAACTGTACCAATGCTCAGTAGGAATGTAAAATATTTAGAAAGTTGTCAAAATGATAAGAAAAAAATCTATATTGAGATTTCCCCTCAGATCTTTCATAAAAGATTGGTTATTATGATTGATACAATTAAATAAGATATTTTTCCTTTCAAATGACAAGATATTAAATTCAAATTCAGTTTCTTCTTGCATAGATGTATTAATTTCTAAACACACACCCCTTAAAAAAATCCAGCATTTGATGGTTTAGTTTCCAATGCTAGGAATCATAGCCCAAGGTCCCAGGCATGCTGGTAGTACACTCAAATCTGAACCCAAATCTTTGTCATCCACAATATTTGCACAGCTAAATATTAAAACTTCTACCACATGTTTACTGACATGAGTCCTGGACCCACTCACACTAGCATCTGTCAAGGCATTACCAATCACAATCTCAACTTCCAGTACTGTCCCCTAGTAAAATCCATAATGAATGCCTGAGCATGCTCAGAACTGACCTTGAAGTTTTCAGGATCCACGTGAAGCTTGTCACAGTGCAGCTCACTGAGATGAGCAAAGGCCTCTTTGAGGTTGTCCATGTTCTTAACTCCCAAGCCTAGAGATGTCAGAACTTTCTTGCCATGGGCTCTGATCCGGGGGTTTCCCATGACAGCCACGGCAGAAGAGAGGTTTCCAAATTTGTCAAAGAATCTCTGAGTCCATGGATACACAATCAGGAGCCTAAGACACAAGGCATTAGGAGTTAAAAAGTCAGAATGTATCACAAAACCCTATAAGAAAGTCTGGAAATTTCTGCTATACACATTTTCTCTCCATTTTGCCTAGTTCTGGTCTCAGACCCTACCTTCCCAGGGTTTCTCCTCCAATTTTTTCCAAGTCCACTTTATCCCAGATGCTTGTGATAGCCGTCTTCTCCTCAGCTGTGAAGTGAACCATGGTGTGAGTTCTAGAAGCTTGGAGATGAACTCAGGTGTGCAGAAGCAAGTGTGTTCAAGAGGCCGAAGGCCTGTCCTTTTATTCTTCACCCTGGTCCTTGCTTCCCTTCCCCCTCCCCAGGACTCTGAGGCTATTGGTCAAGATAGGCTGGGCAAGACAGGGGTGGGGTCCCTTGGGGTAAGGTTTAGATAGCACTACCACTAAGATAGTGTCAAGTAGGCCCCCTGCCTTGAGAAGAGACCCTCCTACTGCAGCTTTCCCAGCATTTACTTTCTTTCTTTCCTTCTGTTTGGTCCCTTCTCTCAACAGAAGATTTGCAAGGGTATCTTTCACATTCTTTCCTTTTCCTTTCATACATAGAGGGATTAATAGGTTTAATTTAAGCTGAAGCATAGGCAAACATGGAAAAACTCCAGTGAGTCTGAGGCTCTTTTTAGGAATGGGATTAAGGACCTGAGTGACAGAAATATGACTCTTACTCACAAGCCACTTATGACAAAGAAGTGGTATGCAAAACCATTGAATACATTTTCAATAGGCTTAAGCCATGATCTTCTAAGTTCCAACAGCCCCAAGAAGGCAATTCCTAATACATTTCAGTTTCTGAGTAAAAAATAATAGTACTGTGTTGAAGTATAGCATGTCTCCACATTTACCTCCATCATACATTAAGATGGAGAATCAACTCTGTGTATGTGACAGCATTTCCCACCCTGTGAATGCAGTGTTGACACCATGCAGTTGGCAGCCCCCCAGAATAAGTGTAGTTGCCTGGTGAAAAGGCTGAGGGTTTAGCCTTCTCTATGCTCATGACTGGTTAAATATTGAGAATGCTGAATGACCAATCTTTCAGGTTTCTTCAACCAGGCTCTGTTTTCACTTTTTGTGTGTTTATAACCTAGCTCTGAAGTGACAGGATATTTCCATGCAGTAACATCTACATGAACTATCGAAGCTGGGACAGAATTATACTTTATGGACTTCATCGCTTTCAGTGACTTTCTACTGACAGCTTTTAAGGTTTTATTGCTTTTTTAATGTAGTGGTGAAGAGATATTTTTATTTGTTTGGTGGTAAAGAACACAGTGTGAACAGAGACAGCTATGATCTTTTAAGAAGTCACTTGTGAGACGGCAATTATGTACATACACATTCCTTTACAACATTCCTGTACAACCATTTATTATGTATATACACATCCCTGTACAAACCATTCCATGGTTTAATCTTGGAGGATACTTGGAAATCCTGAATTTAAGCTTCCAAATATCTTAACCAGTAAGTTTCAGGTGCTCTTCAGCAGACTCTCTAGGGACAATTTCCTACAAATTTTTATTAATTAGTTCATGTCTTTCCATAAACCCTCCTTACTCCCCATGGAGACCGTTTCTTTATGACAGCTGATTCATGTAATATCAAACATCCACACAGTCATCATTTGTCTCATACCTATGTCATAATTATTATCAATCCTGAGATTTATGATGTATGAGTGACAAGACAGAACTTGTCTCTAGGCTCATTCACTAGGAGATAGAAGACACAGAAATAAATAAGTAAATCAAACAAAAACACTTTTCATATGTTATTCCTAGGAAGAAAGTTAACAACTGGGATCCACATGGGCATGACTGTATGGGAATCTGCTTCTTTATGTAATGAGGAATTAACTTTGTTGTGTCCAGAATGACTAGAAGAAACCTGTCATAGAAAGATACTGGGGAAAATGTGGTAATAGTAAATTCAGTGTCCTGAAAGAAGAGAAAATGAATATTTCTGTGACAGTGAAGCTGATAATGTCCACGTGCATTGAAAATAAAAATAATAAAGTGGACCATGGTGGTTGTGTTGCTGCAGTGCACATAATCTAACAGAGGAACCCATCTTCCATGGTAGAGATGAGAAGCTGTAATTACATAACCTCTAAATACTGCTCATTTCTGATGCAGTACTATTCTAGAGTCATAGTACTTCCCTCAAATCAGTTTATTGCAAATGTATACTGACTATCATAGGCTGTACAGAATGCAACGTCTTTAATCTCAGCACTCAGGAGATGGAGGCAGGCCCATCTCTGTGAGACTGAGACCAGCATACAGTCTACACAGCAAGTTCTAGGCCACCCAAGCTAAAGAATATGACCTTGTCTTGAGAAATAAACAAGCAAAAGTCTTTTATCATTCTGACCTGTATATATGAATATGTGTGTGCATATATGAAGGATTATCTTTCAGTAATCTTTTTTATTTACATTGGAGTAGTTATAGGCATATCTACCTCTGAAACATGTGGTGAATATACTTTCTTCCTAGTGCTGCATAATTACTATCCTTCATCTGCTGATGTCTAGAGCCAGAATATTCATGGTGGCAAGGAGAAAAGAAAATTTATAAAAAATGGGCGTTGTCTCATCTATTGACAGACCCAGTGAAAACTAATTTGAGTGTCATATACAAGGCCTGGATTTTTATTGTTGTTGTTGTTAGTTTGTTTTGTTTTGTTTTTTCCTGTTTATTGCCATATTGAAAGGTGGTAGACCAGAAAAACCAATGTTGTTGATAGCCGAAAAACTACAAGAACCATTGTTCTCATCTTTAAAGTGAACAAAGACAACTTAAAATACCATCTACCAGTTGTACTCTAACCAATCTATGGAATCAAGATGGGGGGAAATAGTTATGTTAGCTAAGATGAGGCCCTCTAACTTCTACAATTTAAAGATCCCAAGCCTTGACAAGTGTCTTAGTCAGGGTTTCTATTCCTGCACAAGCATCATGACCAAGAAGCAAATTGGGGAGGAAAGGGTTTATTGAGCTTACTTCCACATGGCTGTTGATCACCAGAGGAAGTCAGGACTGGAACTCAAGCAGGTTAGGAAGCAGGAGCTGACGCAAAGGCCATGGAGAGATGTTTCTTACTGGCTTGCTTCCCCTGGCTTGCTCAGCCTGCTCTCTTATAGAACCCAAGACTTGCAGGCCAGGGATGGTACCACCCACAAGGGGCTCTACCCCCTTGATCACTAATTGAGAAAATGCCCCACAGCTGGGTCCCATGGAGGCACTTCTCCAACTGAAGCTCCATTCTCTGCGATAACTTCAGCCTGTGTCAAGTTAGCACACAAAACCAGCCAGTACAACAAGAAATTGACTAAGGCCTGAATTTCTTTGAGCAGCTTTAAATTCTCTCAAGTGTGATTCAACCACATGAGTCTCCCAAGTCAGTGTACCCTTCGTGTAGTTATATCCACTCAAGACTTGTGATTTCATCCTCTATGGCCTTCTGTTTTCTCTCAGACCTTCTAGTAAATTTGACACTATGTCTCCACCTTCCTACCTTTTTATCATCACCTCAGATTGCATGCCTTACTTCACCTCTCCATTTTCAACTTTTGTATCTCTGTGATGGTTCCTAAGCATTTAAATTAATTTGGATCCATAAAGAGGATATTTTTCTCAGTAATTCTGTTTCTTGAGTCAGTCATCCTAAGACTGCTTAGTCTTTACTAATCAATTCACTTGGTGTCTTTAGTTTAGTGCTATTGGAAATTGAATCTCTAGCAGTCCACATGTCAGGACAGTGCTCCACTCTGAGCAGCACCCTCAGACCAGGTTTTTATTATTCATTCTGAGGTAGCAACTCACTGCGTTATGTTGGCCTTGAACTCACCCTGTAGTTCAGGCAATCCTTGAAACTGTGACACTTTGCTTAGCCTTTCAAGTAGTGAAGTGATAAGAAGGTCTGACCAGGTAAGTGTTATTGTTTACTACTTAATAAAGTACTAACATTGAGAAAATTTTGTTATTTTTGTATGTTTGTTTGTTTGTTTTTAAAGAATGGTATGAACACCCTGATACGTGTTAACTTTCATGTAGATTTTTATACCTACTAAAGCTTCCTCTTAAATAAATGGCCACAAAAAAACAAACAAACAGACAAAGAAAAACAACAAGAACAAACCCCTATTGCCTCCCCCTTCCCCATGCCTGCCAGCCCACCCTCTCCCACTTATTGGCCCTGGCATTCTCCTACACTAGGGCACAGAACATTCACAAGGCCAAGGGTCTCTCTTCCCATGAGAAAGGAGAAATCATATGACGTGTAAATAAAGAAAATATCTAATTAAAAATAAATAAAAATAATAAATAAATAAATAAATGGCCACAGATTTGCAATCAATTTTTTTATTAAGTTAATTTATTTTTTTACATTCCATATTTCATTCCCCATCCCCCAGCCACTCTCCTAATGCTCCACATTCCACAACTCCCCCCATCCCCTGGCTCCACCTGGATGCCCCCACCCCTACCCCACTTGACTTACAAACTCCCTGGGGTCTCCAGTCTCTTGAGCGTTAGGTGCATCATCTTTGAATGAACACAGACCCAGAATTTCTCTACTGTATGTGTGTTAGGGGCCTCATATCAGCTGGTGTATGCTGCCTGTTTAATGGTCCAGTGTCCATTAAACAGGCAGCATACACCAGCTTAGGGGTCCAGATTTATTGAGACTGCTGGTCCTCCTTCAAGATCATCCTTCTCCTCAGCTTCTTTCAGCTTTCCCTAATTCAGCAACTGGGGCCAGCTGCTTCTGTCTATTGGTTGGGTGCAAATATCTGCATCTGACTCGTTCAACTGCTTGTTGGGTCCCTTTTAGTGAGCACTCCACAGCCTCAGTAATAGTGTCAGGCCTTGGGACCTCCCCTTGAGCTGGATCCCACTTAGGGCCTGTCGCTGGACTTTCTTTTCCTCAGGCTCTTCTCCATTTCCATCCCTGTAATTCTTTCACAAAGGAACAATTATGGGTCAGAGTTTTGACTGTGGGATGGCAACTCCATCCTGCACTTGATGCCCTGTGTTCCTACTGGAGGTGGACTCTGTAAATTCCCTCTCCCTACTGTAGGGCATTTTGTCTAAGGGCCCTCCCTTTGATTACTGAGAGTTTTTCACTGCCCAGGTCTCTGGTACATTCTGGAGGGCCCCCTCAACATCCTATATCCTGAGATTGCCTGTTTCTATTCTTTCTGCTGGCCCTCAGGACTTCAGTCCTTTTCCCTCACCTAATACCAGATCTCTCCCCCCAACTCTCCTCCCAAACCCTTCCCCATCCACTTTCCCTCCTAGGTCCCTCCCTTCCCACTTGTGATTGCTTTCTTCTCTCTCCCAAGTGGGACTGAAACGTCCTCACTTGGGCACTTCAGCTTGTTGACCTTTATGAGCTCTGTGGACTGTATCTTGGGCATTCTGTCTTTTTTGGGGGGGGCTAATATCCACTTATTGGTGAGTACATACCATGCATAACCTTTGAGTTACCTCACTCAGGATGATATTTTTTAGTTCCTGCAAAATTCAGGATTTCCTCATTGTTAATAGCTGTTAGTTTTCCATTGTGTAAATGAAACACATTTTCTGTATCCATTCTTCTGTCGTGGGACATCTAGGCTGTTTGCAGCTTCTGGCGATCACAAATAAGTCCACTATGAACATAGTAGAGAATTTTTTTATAATCAAGTTTTGCCAGTATTGTTTCTCTTCAACAGCTTCCAGTTTTAAACAAATCAAGATCTAGTTCGCTGACCTTAGATGACAGAATTTTTAGCATTCATGTAGGCATCCCATGTATGAAATTATCATTCCCACCTGACCTGAGAAATCATTCTTTCCCTAACATCCCATTGCTCATTATGGTTGCACAGAAAAGTACAGTGGTCTCATCTCTTAGCGTTCACTCCTCCTTGAGACAAGGAATGCTTTCAAAAAGCAAGGCTGCAGTGGTGGTTTCACTGAAACCTTTTCATAAATACTTACTGCTTTCTATGAACTTGTCCCTTTTCTTACATGGGTCCCAGAGGACACCTGATAAATTACATGCTGGAGAATGTTCATTTAGAGTGAGAGAGATTATGACTCAGTGTTTAAGAGAAAATACTTCCCTCAGAGGATGTGAGCTCAGTTGTCAGCATCCATAGCTCACAGCCATCCTTAACTCCAGTTCTAGTGGAACCTAATGCCCACAGACTCTTGTACTAACATGCACAAACCCAAACGCAGACAAAGAGACATTAGTCAACTTCTGGGCGGAGCCTCTAACAGGACAGTGATGCTAGGTTCCTGTGTGCAAGCATAACAGAGTATAGGGTCAAGGATTAGTGCTTGTCCATGGGATGATTCTAAAGTTGGACCTGTTGTTGGTTGGCCATTCCCTTAATTCCCGCTCCTTCTTTGTCCCAGAATTTCTTGTACACAGGATAAATTTGAGGTCAAAAGTTTTCTGGATGGGTTGATACCCTTATCTCTCCACTGGGTGTTCAGCCTGGCTACAGGAGGTGGCCTCTTCAGATTCCACCCCCCCACACACACACACACTGCTATGAGTCTCAGCTAAGGTCATCCCCATGGACTCCTAGGAGCCTCCCCCATCCCAGGTCTCTGGCACATCCTAGTAATGCCCCTCACACCCACAAATTTGTGAGCTTTAGATTTCCATTCATCCTTATGGCCCTTTGGCTCTCTCTCCTGTCTTTCCCCACACCTAATTCTGAAACCCCCATTTCCCTTTCTGAAACAAATGAATATACCCAGAGCCAAACATTGATTGAAGCTTGGGGACTGTTATGTAAGAGTTAAGGGAAGTATTGAGGGCCACTAAGGGTATAGGAACTCCACAGAGAGACCAACAGAGTCAACTAACCTGGACTGTTGGGGGATCTTAGAGACTGTACCACCAATCAAAGAACATATACAGGATGGACCTAGGTCCCAGCACATATGTAGCAGATGTATAGCTCAGTCTTCATGTGGGTGCCCCAACAACCATAGGGAGTAGACTTGTCTGTCTCTAAAGCTGTTGACTGTCTGTAGAATCCATTCCCCTAATTGGGCGGCCTTGTCTGGTCTCATTGGGAAAGGATGTGCCTAGCCAGGCAGAGAATTGATATACTGGGGGAGGAGGAGGATTCCCTAGGGAGAATCAACCCTTTCAGAAGAAAAGGAGATGGGGGATATTGGAAGGGAACGTGTGAGGGGGGTATATGAGAGGGGGTAGAAATGGAGGTGTAAAGTGAATGCATTAGTGTGGAAAAAGAAAACAAAAAGGTAAAAAATTCATAGTAAAAGTGAATTATTTTTTTAAAATAAAATAAACAATATATTAAAGTGATTTTCTCAGGTTGGACATTAGATCTGTCTAAAGATTTATCTTAATTAAATGACACATGTCACAGACTACATTAGAGAATTAACCCTTTGCTTTCCTGCCTGAGAATTCTCCCCAACTTTTGATTTTTCCTAGGGGACTAACTCTATAACATTTCCTCTCCTGACTTCCAACACAGTTTTCAAAGAAACCAAGGTGTCCTTCTGTGTTTCTCCCCTACCATCTGCCCAATAGCCTTCTTTCTTTAAACACAAAAGTAAGAAACAGACATAACAAAATATGACGGATGGATTACTGAAGAGAGTAGACTTTATTGAGCAGAAGCCCTGCTTTCAGAAGCCAGCACAGTGGTCATGGGTAGGATAGAGTTGAGGGGTATGCAGAATGCTGGACATCAGGGAAGGGGCTCAGTGGTACTTGTGGGACAGAGCAGTGGCCACCCCAGCCACCAGCTTCTGCCAGGCAGCCTGCACCTCAGGGGTGAATTCGTTGCCAAAGTGAGAAGAAAGAACAATCACCAGCATGTTACCCAGGAGCTGTGAGAGGGAACATAAAAAGATACATAAAAATGAGAAAGGGCGATTCAGAAAAGAGTTTACAGGAAAAATAGTATGTGTAAGTTATCTTCCTTGAGGACTCCCCAGTGACCTATCATCTAAGGAGGAAGTTGTTCAATTTCATTGCTCAAGGGCCCTCATTGCCCCCATTTGGTTCTCTCCTGCCTACTTCTTACATTTCCTCAGTCTACCATTTTTGTCCTTTGCACCTTTTCTCATTCGTCAATGGCCTGGCAAATGCAGGATTTCAGTGCAAGCACATGTTTACTGGAGTTTAAGCCTCCAATAATGAAGGAAGCAGGCACTACTTATGATATTACTCAATAGGATTGTAACATGTTTTAGGAAGTTTATCAAGCCAATGAGAAAAAAATCTGTCAAATTTTCTCTCATATCTTTTCTGAAGTGCCAGTCATTAGAATCCACATAAATAAGGTATTTCTCCTTCCCTAGAACAAAATGTCAATTTCAAAGGCTAGTCTACTTACATGTATGTGCTACCTTCTAAAATAAAATACAAAGGCTCTAAAAGTCTGCTCCTTTGTGTCTTTTTATTAGTGCTCCAGTCTCAGGACTCATATATCCCAGAGAAGCATTACATCAACTGACCTACATACAGAGACACCAAAGGTCTGTCTGAAATACTTTTTTGAACAGTTGCAAATTTATTGGAAACGTTTCTAGCAATTAATTGACAGGAGATCTGTACCCGCATATTTTGAGATCTGGCCCAGATAACAAATCAAGGTATTAACTTTTATTCTTTTCCCCATGTGAAATTTAAATTGAATGCCTGAGCA
This sequence comes from Hylomyscus alleni, assembly GCA_019843855.1. NCBI lineage: Eukaryota > Metazoa > Chordata > Mammalia > Rodentia > Muridae > Hylomyscus > Hylomyscus alleni. The sequence goes on from JADRCC010567649.1 coordinate 23,961, forward strand.
TGCTCAGAACTGACCTTGAAGTTCTCAGGATCCACGTGAAGCTTGTCACAGTGCAGCTCACTGAGATGAGCAAAGGCCTCTTTGAGGTTGTCCATGTTCTTAACTGCCAAGCCTAGAGACGTCAGGACTTTCTTGCCATGGGCTTTGATTCTGGGGTTACCCATGATGGCCAGGGCAGAAGAGAGGTTTCCAAATTTGTCAAAGAATCTCTGAGTCCATGGATACACAATCAGGAGCCTAAAATACAGCAGTTAAACAGTCAGAGTATCTCACAAACCCCTAGAACAGTGTTTCTCAAGGTGTGTGTGGGTCATGGCCCCTTTTGAGGGTAGAATGTCCCTTTAACAAGGGTCACCTAAGACCATCAAAACAGATACTTATATAGCAGTATCAAAATTACAGTTACATAATAGCAACTAAAATAATTGTTTATGGTTAGGAGTCATCCCATGAGAAACTGTATTAAAGGGTAACAGCACGATTAGGAAGGTTGAGCCCCACTGTCCTAGAGGAAATTGCTGCCATGCACAAAGACAATTTCTTTCCGTTCCTCCCCAGTCCTGGTCTCAGACCCTACCTTCCCAGGGTTTCTCCTCCAACTTTTTCCAAGTCCACTTTATCCCAGATGCTTGTGATAGCCGCCTTCTCCTCAGCTGTGAAGTGAACCATGGTATGAGGTCTAGAAGCTTGGAGATGAACTCAGGTGTGCAGAAGCAAGTGTGTTCAAGAGGCCAAAGGCCTGTCCTTTTATTCTTCACCCTGGTCCTTGCTCCCCTTCCCCCTCCTCAGGACTCTGAGGCTATTGGTCAAGAGAGAGCCTGGGCAAGACAGGAGTGGGGTCCCTTGGGGTAAGGTTTAGATAGCACTACCACTAAGATAGTGTCAAGTAGGCCCCCTGCCTTGAGGAGAGAGTCCCTCCTACTGCAGCTTTCACAGCATTTACTCTGCTTCCTTCTTCCCTTCTGTTTAGCCCCTTCTCCCAACAGGAGATTTGCAAGGGCATCTTTCACATTCTTTCCTTTTCAGTTCAGACATAGAGGGGTTAATAAATTTAAGCTGAAGCATAGGCAAAACTGGGAAAGCCTCAGCAGGCCTGAGGCTCTTTTTAGGCATGGGTCTCAGGACCTAAGTTACAGAAATATGCCTCATACTCACAAGCCATGTATTTTCTGTAGGTGTAGGCCATGATCTTCCTAGTTCCCAACAGCCCCAGGAAAGCAGTTCCCATTACAATGCAGTTTCTGAGTAGGGATAGATTACTGTGGTATAGTAGAACATGCCTCTACATTCGTCTCCATTATTACTTGTATATATTCTATAGAGTATGCATTATGTAGAGGAATCTACTGTGTGTAACAATGGCATTTTCCACCATGTGAATACACTGTATAGTCAGTCACTAAGCACTGTGGATTCCCACCAGATAAATGTAGCAGGGTGCAGGTTTAGTCTTCTCTGTGCTGATGTTAGGTTATGTACAAAAAATGCTGAATAACTGATCTTTCAATTTGCTTCAGCCAGGTTCTGTCTTTGCTGTTTTGCATTTTTTAGAATAACTCAGAAGTGGCAGGGATATTTTCATTCAGTCCTCATGCACTGTCACAGCTGGGACAGAATTATACATTAGGAAAATTATCCCGAGTTTTGATTTTCTAATAACAGTTCTAACAATGTCTTTGATCTTTCTATACAGTGGTGTATCAGTACAGCAAATACAACCTGAGAGAAAACCAACTGTATATTTAACATAAGACATGTGTGAGATAGTACTAATACATACAGATCTACCAACATCACCACCTGAACTCCAGGTCTAGGAGAAAACAACAGCTCTGGTCCCTGGGAGCATCCCCTTTCACATTCACAAGCATAAATACATACCTACACACAGACTCATTAAACTTAAAACACGAAATTATAATACAGCTACAATATATCTCCCTTTACTCCCTCCAAAACCTTCTACATTCCCTCCTTGCTCCCTTTCAAATCATGTCATTTTGTCATTATAACTGTATGTATATGTGTGTATGTATATGTATATATGGATAAACTGTAGTCTTCTCCTCTCTTGAAGAACCCTTTTTGCAATAGATGAGGAGCACCACAGAAATCCACAACCATTCAAACTTCAGAGCTGTGGAGCCCAGCCTCTGTGGATACATCTACAAAACACTCCCATACCTAAGGTTCAGGGAACACTTCAGAAGAAAAGCAAAAGCTTGTAAGAACCAAAAGACCAGGAAGCTGGCTGTGATACATATTTGCTAATATGGAACCTCAACCATACACAAAGAATTACAGTCAACTGAGGATTGCTGAGGGCTGGAGCAAGAATCTTCCCCAGGGCAGAGCACACCAATTGGTTACCCAATAAATGCTTTTTAGAAGAAAGTTAATTCTATCTTAGATCTTTGATCTCATAAAACCTTTTTCTTAATGGTAATAGGATGTCACAACCTGCTGCAAAATATCACTTGTCACCCTTTTCTTCACCCACCCTCTACAGTAAATTCTCATTATATTCCATACACAATGCCTCCTCCACTGAATTTCTTTTTTCTCTTTGAGAATTTTTTTTTCAGCTTTAGACTCTCCCCAGGCCTGTAGGAGCCTTCCATGGCATCTGTTTCTCTCTTGAGTCCCTGCAGGTTTCAGAGAAATGCCTGAGTCTTCCTGTGCGTCCCCTTTTCCACAAACACATCAAATGTGTGTCTTTAGCATAAAAGCAGAAAGCAGACAAGACAAAATGAACTTTTGATTACCAGGAAGAATGATCTTTATTAAACATGCTGTGCTGTCAGGGATCAGTCCAGTACTCATGTGCAGAAAGAAGGCGTAGGACACACGGGATTGCTGGACAGAGAGAAAGGGGGGCTCAGTGGTACTTGTGGGACAGTGCAGTGGCCACCCCAGCCACCAGCTTCTGCCAGGCAGCCTGCACCTCAGGGGTGAATTCGTTGCCGAAATGACTAGCCAAAACAATCACCAGCACGTTACCCAAGAGCTGTTGGTGGAAAGACAAAAGAAACAGATTGGTATGTTAAATGACGATCCTAAAAAGAATATGCACTAAAAAAAAAACAAAGAAATACTTCAAACCTACACTCTCTAACACATTCAACACCAAAGTTCCCTCAATCACCTTTGATGAGCTTGGGTTCCGTTTCTCTACGGTACCTCTCTTTTCCCACTCATCACTGTCTTGACTGAAGTCTCATACTTTCTATTCTCATTTATTTGTCTGTCTTGTTAGTCTCATTCTACAGTTGTCTAATATCTGTAAGTGCAGAATTTTCTGTGCTATAACTATTCTTGGCCAATATCATCTTTAAGTTATCTCGCAAGTCTTTTCTTCAACATCAGTCAACAGGACCCACAGAAAGCTAAGGTATTTTTCCTCTCCCAACTCCATTTCCTCTTGCGTAGATCTATTGCTCTTTCACATTGCTCTCCAGGATAAATCCAACAAAATTCTACCATGACAACATTTTCTAAATGTCTGTAAACTAATTTAGGCTTCTTACAGCCATTCACTATCACCCTGCTGAGACCAATGAGCTTTGACAGCTAAGTAAGCACCCCCACATTCATATTCTCGCCTTCTAATTTTGTCCCCAAGGCAAATCCAAAATAAATTTGTGGGATTGCCCTAGACTCACTTTGAAGTTCTCAGGATCCACATGTAGCTTGTCACAGTGCAGTTCACTGAGCTTGGCCAAGGAAGACTTGAGGTTGTCTAGGTTCTTAGTGGCTTCTCCAAGAGCAGTCAGCACCTTCTTGCCATGGGTTTTGACCCTTGGGTTACCCATTATGGCAGAGGCAGAGGACAAGTTCCCAAAGCTGTCAAAGAATCTCTGGGTCCATGGGTACACAACAAGAAGCCTATGAAGTAGAATAAGACAAGTAGAAATATAACAGATCCTCAGAATTCTTGATTTTCTTAGCTTATTGTCCAAGGGACAATTCGCCCTTCTCCCAGATGCATCAAAAGCCAATTCTTACCTTCCCAAGGCTTCACCACCAACCTCTTCAACGTTCACCTTACTCCATAGGCCATTGATGAGGGTCTTTTCCTGAGCAGTAAAGTTCACCATGATGGCAAGGCTGGGAGGTTGCTGGTGATCACAGGAGTGTCAGAAGCAACTACGTACTGCTGCTAGAATTGGTGGCCTTTTATGCTTTGCAGACAATGTTCTGACCCTTTGTTCTGCATTATTCTTTGAAGCCATTGGTCAGTCTGACCCATGGTCCTCATGGGTGGAGCCAGATCATGGAAGAGTCAGCAGAAACTGTACACTGTGTTTATGATAATACACATTAGGTACAGAGGCATTGTTTCTTTTTTGTTCCTCCTTCAACAAAAACTGTCTTTGTTTCACTTATTCTCTTTTCATTTTCTACTCTCCACATGTAAATTTCCAGTATAATACTCATCTCACTCATCACTTTTTCCCACCATAGGAAAAAATTTCCAGTCTAAAATAACTTTACCATTTAGGTCAGAATGACTACAGTGATAAGAACAAACTCAAGAAAAAAAGGAGTCTGGGCTATGGACACAAAGTATCAATAATACATCTGCTTCTCCTTTTCTTGGGATATATGGTTTATAACTCTATCTCTTAGATATGTGTTGCTCCAAGTAGACAAGAATCATACATGGTTGCATCTAGTCGATGAATATAGTAGCAAAGGATTCAGTAGCAAATGGGTCCAAAGACTCAATTCCAAAATATGACAACAGGGAGTGATAATGTAGAGAAGATGTTTATAACAAGTTCTCATTCTGTAATTCTAGAAAGCCCTCTGATCAAACTTCTGTGGACCTTGGCTCCATTGATAATATTGCTCTGATCTCTTTCCTTGCTTATTTCCATGTAAATCTTTCTCATCTGGAAGGTGGAACTGAAATAACTTTAAACTAGGCCTATTTTATCCAACTGAGGAATGAGTGAGTTGATTCATCAATAACCTTGAGAAACATTTGTAGAGAGCCAGTGTTTATTATAACTAAAGCATTGCTAGTGCTTTTGATTTCTACTCTCTTCTTGGAATTACTAGCTATGTCTTACATATTGAACCTGAAATTAAAAGACTATACTTGTATGTGTTTAACTGCATCAAAGTGCATGAAGGGTAGTTTTACACCATCTTATTTAACCTGTATCTGGCAAAACACTTATCATTATTCACCTTTTATTTAAATGAAGGAACAAAGTCACAAAAGTGATATAACTGTAAGGTGAGAGAACTGTTGACCAAGGGAGGAAGGATTCAGATTCGGTCACAGTTCGGCTTTCCTACCCACAGGGAAGTTCTCCTCCATCCTGCCTCTGACCAGTTCTGCCTGTATTTCTTTCTTTTACCTCCTCTACCACTCCCTGTGCTCCTAATTGCCCTAAAAGTTTCTCTTCGAACACTTTCGTTTTATTTAGTTTAGTTCTGTTTTATTTTTTTACATTTGTTTGTTTGTCTTCTGGAGCCCAAGTGTTAGTGCCTATTTTTCATTTAGCAATGTGACTTCTGTGTCTCAAATCTTTGTGTTCCAAA
>JADRCC010567650.1:0-13507 GCA_019843855.1 Hylomyscus alleni
GGGTAGAGATGGGGGAATCCTATTGATTGCTGAGTTGGAATCTCTTTCTAATCTAAAGTGATGGGAACAAGATCTCTCCCTGAGAAGTGATCAAATTCCACACTTCATGCATACCCATGGGGCCGGTTTCTCACCTGCCCCAGAGGCTCCTAGGAAGATTTCCAGCTCCAAACTTTCTGGCTCTGTGGCCTCAGCTCTAAGTGCCCTTAGCAGCAATCAGCCCCAGTCTCTTCCCTATGAGCAGACTAAGGGGCCTTGTTAGGTTTCAAGGACTATCCAAGGGGCTAGAAAGACAGCTCTATGGGCAAAGGCACTTGCCGCCAAACCTGACAACCTGGGTTCAATCCCTAGAAGCCACAATGTGGAAGAAGGGAACTGACTCCTGTAAGTTGACCTCTGATTTCCATACACACACACATACACACACACACACACACACACACACACACACACACACGCACACACACACACACACACACGTAGAAAACGATGAAGACTGCTGTAACACAGAGCCCGGCACAGAGCAGGAGCTACCATCAATCACTTAGGGTTTTGTCTTTACTTTCCCAGCTGACCTACATATACAAAAGGACACCTTCAACACCGAGTTCCCCAAACCATCTGGCAGCCCACACCCCATCCTGCCTCTGTCTCTGCTCCCATAAGTAGCCAGGGCTAGAAGACCAAGGTTTTATAATCCAGATTTGCTGTTTTGCAAAGATAAAAATAGAGGCCCAGAGAGGGAAGGCACTGACTTGAAATCACACAGCAACAAAGAGACAGAAGCAAAGACCCCAGGCTTCCCTGTCATTCTGTCTTCTGGAGTCCCTCCTGCCTTTACTCTCCTTTTTCATTATTGGTCCTCCTACTTCTGGGTTCAGTTAAGGCCCAGTGTCAGCTAGGGGCCCTGAGGGATCTAACCTAGTTCTCCTCACAGTTTATGCATCGCCAACAGTGCCTGGGGAGGAGGGGCGCTCCGGGAAGCACCTTGGAAGACACAGGCATCTTCACAAACTCAAACCTGCCTCAATAGTGGGAAGGAGTCTTAAGATGCTGGCACTCAGTGTTCTGTGATGCAGGGAACCCTTTGGGAACTGAACTCTGGTCTCTCTTCCCAGGAAACAAACAAACAAACAGAAAACAAACAGAAACCAGCACTTGGTTCTTACAAGATCTCTGAAGGCTTTGAGACCAACTAGTCCTACCCCAAAACCCCTAGCTCAGCCTCTCTCTCATGGGTCCCCTGCCCCTCAAACCAGTGGAACACAGAGAAGTGCTGCTCTAGAGGTTAGGAGAAAGAAGGGAGGGGAAGAAGCAGCCAGTGAAGAGGACAAAAGAGTGTGTCCTGTCTCTATCTGATGCTGAGGGCTAGGAGCCGAAATAGTCTAATATATTCCACACAGCTCCTCCCGTTACAGCAGGTGACCCTTTTCTTTTTTTTGATTTTTTAAATTAGCATGTACTAATTATACATGTTAATGGAGTTTAGTGTACTATTTGCACACTTGCATGCAGTGTACACTGACTAAATCAAATTTGCTTTAATCCCCCTTACCTCCCACACCCTCCTCGCCCTCTTCTTACTTATTTATTTTTTAACAGGGTCTCACTATGTAGGCCAGGCTGGCTTGGAACTCTTGATCCCCTGCCCCCGCCCTCACATCTGCCAGGATTTGGGGATTACAGGCATGTGTCACCACCAGTGACCAGGATGACATTTTTAGCTTTCATGTATCTTAGAAAGAAAGAAAAGTCCCCCAGGGCATGAGCCTCACCCAGGTCTTGCATTTTCACCAAAATCTTCCAATTAAATTCATTCGTTTGCCCACATCATCCAGATGCAGAGATCAGGGTCTGTGAGGCCTCTCTAGCCTTCATCCTCTCTTGTCTTCCTCTCTCCTTTCCTGACCACTCTCGGCACCTCTCCTCCTCCTCCTCCTCCCCTCCCTCCTCCCTCCTCCCCTCCTCCTCCTTAGCCTTACTCTCCGAATGCTATCACAGTGGCCAGTGCTCAGGGCTTCTTCATTGTTGCCTGAGAAGCTGAAGAGCAGCAGCAGCAGATGGAGACCTCAGAGGGCGCTTTCCACCCAGAGCCAGGCTCCAAATCCCGGAAGCTGGACTAACCATGGCGACCGCAATACTGATATGACTTGGTGTCTCTTGCTCTCACTGAGCCCTCCAACCCTAGGAATATACAGGGGCCCATGATTGCCCCACCCCCCCATGGAGGCTTTTTCTTTACCCTGTAGGATGGGGTCTCCGTGCCTGCGCTCTCAGCCTGAACGACAATGTAGGCATGTAAGAAGTTTGATGCGATCATATCTGGGACGAACGGTGTATTTTCTTCTTGAAAGATGATGGCCACGATATCATTCCCAATGTGGCGCTTTCTCTGCAGCTAAACAAAAAATACATTGGTACAGAAAGTATCATTGGTAGAGAAAGTACCTCCTTGTTACGAGAGTTAAGACCACTCCCCAAACAGGTGAGAACTCAACAGCAAATTCCGTTCATAAACCCTGAATTCTGAGGCCAACTCTTTGGGTGGGGAGCTGTGTCCCTCAGTCTCTGGGAATTACCAAGGGGAGGAGGGAGAAAGGCAGCCATGTAGCTGGCTTGAACGTTACAAACAGCAGTGTACACTCAGGACCCTCGAGAAAATGTAAGAATATGAAGCCAGGTCTGGCCCTGAGAGAAGAAAGACAAACAGGAAAAGCTACCTGAAAAAAAGAAAAAATGCTAACTAGGCTGCCAGCCGTGGCTACGTCAGCTGCTCCCTGGCAGGGGACAGCTTTAGGAGCAGAGAGCAGTGACAGCAGAGGGCTCAACAGTTACCCACAAAGGCAGCCTGGAAAACACAGGCAAGGTGGTCAGTAAATGTAGAGAGAGGAGGCAGATCATTTCACCAGAGGTAAGGACACAGAGAAGCACAGGTTAGCAGGCTAGGAGAGAACCAATGGACGGAGACCCAGCAGTGCCGGGCACTTTGCCATGTGATCTAGGTTACAAGCCCCTACTGTGTGCCAGGAACTATGAACTGCTATTCACATAGATGATTACAAATGTTAAGGTCTTCCTGTACACCACGGCCTGCCTGTGTATTTGGTCCTTTATTAAATGCATCCTGAAAGCAGAGCTTGTGCTCAGCCCTTTCAAATTGAGTTTCTCACTTACAGGATATCTACTACGCTCTGAACACAGTACTGGAGGCTTTTATGCAAACTGCCTCACTTGTTACGTGCAAGTTCGTGCACACACACACACACACACACACTGAGCTTCCATTTCATAAGAAGAATGAAAGAATTATCGTTAATTTGGTCCCTGCCAAGAGCCAATCTCTGTAGCATATGCAAGGGTGAAATAACCCTGAGGTAAGAAGGTAAGAAGCCTCAGAGACTGGGGCAGTAGGTGAGAGAGGCTGCAAGAAAAAAAAAAAAAAAAAAAACAGGGACCAAAGGTGAAACCACCAGGGAAAACCCACTTTGGCTACACAACAAATCTCACAGCCATTTGTTTCTGGAACATCCAGTTACTTGGGAGCCAAATCATAATTCGCTTGCCAATTTCTTTTACTCCCAAGAAGCCATGCCCAATGTTTATGATTCTGCATCCCGGCTCCTAGGCAGAAACAAACAGGTCAGAGTTTGGAGGAGGCCCTCCTGTGTTCCCTGAGATAGGAACGAGCAAAGAAGCAGCATGGGGTCACTGGAAACAGCTAGGATCAGCTGCCAAAGCCAGACCTGCCCCAGGGATATGCAGCTCAAAGCAGCAAGCCTGGAGAAGGTTGGCTAATCCTGGAGCCACAGGTCTCACAGAGTCTCCAGCTTAGGAACAGGCAATGAGGCTGAGAGAGGCTTCTCAACGCAAGCTTCACATTCACAGGGCAGCCTGGAAGCAGAAGGGTTGAGTGGCGGGGATAGGAGACAGAGGTTCTGCAAGAAGCAGGCACGTGCCAGGTGTGGATCTCGGGAGCCCACTGTTCAGAAACCTAGAGAATGTCACAGCAGTGACACAGACACTACTCGAAGGTCACATTCTGAAGCCACGAAGCCACTGACTTGTTGAGAGTCAAACACTCAGCTTGCTCTACCGGCTTCTAGCTCCCATCTGCAGATCTGCTCTGCGGCCTTATCAACCTTGTTTGCTTTGCTCCCAGCTTGACCCTTCATTGACTTCCCAGGGGAAGTTCTTGTTGTTGATGCTAGAGATAGAGCCCAGGGCCTCCTGCTTGCTAGACAAGTACTGTCCCACTAAGCCTCAAGGAAGTGTTTTAACAGCCCCCCCCCCCCCAGGCTGTGGTGTCATATCTGGCAAGTGGGAGCAACCTGCAGCTTGACCCTGCCTTTCTGTACTGGTTACCTGCTGGGTGTCACCATCCGTGAAGGGCAGCTTGGTAGAGACATGGAACATGATCTCCCGGTCCCGGAAAGTGGTGTACACTGACTCCGCCCCTGTCTGTCCGTGGGTCACATCCAGGCCTCCTCGGAAACTGACATAAAACAGGACAGAAGTAAGAGAGGAGTGAGGTGAGGTGGCATCTTGGTGACACTATGGATATATAGCAGATAGGTGGGTGAGAAGACATGAGCTGAGGGCCAACAGGGGTATAAGGTAGGGAGGTGTGGAGATCTGTTCTTCTGAACAGCCTAGCCCAGTGTTCTACCATCCATCACCCATATAAAAGACAAAGTCAGACCTGGTGGCCATGTGTTAGTAAACCTGGCACTTTGGAGACCAAAACTAGATGACCCTGAGTTTGAGGCCAGCCTGGGCCACAGAGTAAGACTTTGTCTTACAACACAATCAAGTTAATTAACTAGCTAATTAAGACAACAAGTAGAGCCTCAACTTCAAGCCACAGGGCTGTTCAAATGGGATGGCCATCCCTCCACAACCCCACACAAATGCCTAGCCTAGCTTCCCAAAGCTCCCAAGGCTGAGTTCTATCCAAGTCATTGGTCAAGAGCCAGGGCAGTGAGTCACTCACTCCACTGGATGTGGGTGAACCCACAGGAGACTGGGAGACTGCGAGACCGCAGAAGAAGGGACAGATGACAGACTTTAAGCAGCCAGCTCCTGTAAAGACCAAAGCCCTCCAGCTTTGTATCATCCCAGGCAGGAAGGAGAAGTTAGGGAGGAACTGGTGGCCTTCCAGGAGTCAGCCCTTCCCCCTTCACAGAGATGTGACTGCCAGCCTGGAACCAGTCTTCAGCAACTGGGAGGAAAAAAAGAAAAAAACAACCACAGATGCACCTCAGGCCCAAATGGTCAAAAGGACACTGCCAGGAACTCAGATTCCAAACCTGCTTTGTCTGCACTACCTGTTTTAACTCCCTGTGACCTTGGAGGTGCTATTGTGCTCTATTTATCTCCCTGTTTTATAGATAAGGAACTGGAATCTTCTCCAAGTAAAGTCACTGGTCCAACATCTTAGGGCTTGTGGCAGAGGTGGGATTCTAACCCTGGTGTGACTGACTCCAACAACAGTAGTGACTTCAAAATGAGGAGAACATGGAGCAAAGAGGTAGAGAAAAAGGGAGATGGAAGCAAAGGAAGGCAGTAACTGAACGCCTACTGCAACTGGACTAAGTGAATTTACACAAGATGTTAGGTACTCGTTTTGGCTCCTGGGCAAGGGCTGTCTTGGTACTCTCAGCCATATGCCAGCCACTCCGTTGGGTGGGTCTGAAATATTCTGAAATGTTGCCTTTTCTTAGGAAAATCAAGGCCAGAGTCTTCCAAACAATAGTCCCAATATTCTAGCTTTCTGTCTGTCCATTTAAAGGACCATACACTGTGGCGTGGATTTCTGCCAAGAGGGTTATTATGTTTGTGTGAAGTCTTAATTATCTGTCCTTTGAGCATTGTCCAAATACGGCCGTTTCCTTCCAAACGGCACAGGGTTCTCTTCCACCTGCCAGGTGAGTGTAGGGAAGGTGGATTCGGGTTGCTGCCAGTTGGAGTCAAACATAATTAGAAAGGCAAACCGCAGCAGGAGCAAGCTCACCATGCTTCTGAGGTGACTGCCTCTCAGCCAACCTGTCACTCTGGATTATTCCTGGGACCACTGAGTCTTCAGGAATTCAGGCAGGTACATGAGCAAGGGATCCAAAGTTGGAAACGTCCCAGAGTTCCCCCAGGACAGAGCTGCCCCCTCGCCCCCACCAAAGGCCTCAAACCGTAGATGCTGTTGGGCCCCTGACAGAACTCACCCTTTGAAATCCTGCAGTGTGATAGTGTCCCCCAGGAGATCCAAAAACTCCTTGAAAGCTGGGCTCTCCTCATTGTTCCCAAACAGCTCCTCCTCTAGGGTCTGTAAGAAACACAGGAGCCAGGGAAGGAATGAGAGAAGCGGCTGGGCATGGGGTGGAAGGCTTGTCCACACTCCTGGACCCTTTCTCCGTTCATTCTTGTTGTCTAGTACATTTGCCATAGCTGTCCTAAGGTAGAGGGTGGGCTAATGAAGGAGGACTCTGCAGGGCTGGGTGCTGGCCCTGAGTAAGGAGACCTTGGAGTCCAGCAGAGGTCAGAGCAAAGAGCTCTTAGACTCGACACCAAAAGCATGACCCAAAGTGGAGGACCAGTCATTGGCTTCCAAAGAGGCTCTAGAGAGGACTCTCAAAACTCGAAAGTAGGGCTCAGCTGGTAGCATGTTCCTTTAATCCATGCACTCAGAAGGCAGAGGTAGGCAGAGCTCTGTGAATTCAAGGCCAGTTGGCTCTATAGAGCAAATTCTAGGGTTGCTGGGGGTACGCTGTGAGACCCTGTCTCAAAACAAAAAGTGTATAATAATCAAAACTACAATAAGACCCCACTTCACAACCACTAGGAGGGCTCTGAAGACAAGAACAAGTCGGGACCTATGTTCACAGCTCCTTAATGGAATGTGAACAGAGAAGATAGTCTGCCAACAGTCCATCAGTTCACCAGAAAGCTAACCACTGAGCAATCCAAACCCAGGTATATACCCAAGAGACATCAAAATGTGTGGACATAAAAAATTTGTTCATGAATATTAAGAGCAGCACTGTATATAACACACAAGAAACAACTCAACTCAGATATCTGTCAACCAATGAACAGATTCACTTAAATGTGGTATAATCTATTCAACAGAACATTATTTGACCATAAATAAGGAAGAGATACGTGTTACAACATAGATGAACCCTGGAAACACTTATCTAAGTGAAAGAAACCAGTCAAAAACGTCACATATAAAATATTCTTCCACATCTCAAAGGTCCAGTATAGACAAATCCAGAGAACCAGACGGCAGACTATTTTGAGAGAGAGTCTCACTATGTAGCCTAGGCTGGCCTTGAACTTGTTATCATCCAAGGAGCTAAAGGAAATGGAACAGAGGAGAGACTGTCCCTGGGTGTAGGGTTTCTTTGAAGAGCAATGAGCACACCTTGCAATTAGATAATTATTGCTGTGCCACTGTGGCCACACCAAACACCTGTGGGCATGATTCTTACTGTTGTGAACTGCACAGTGTAAGAATTATAGATCAGTAAAGCTGTAATAAAAACTTAATAGTATGAAAAATTACTATTAGAAAATGGTCAAAAGACATAGGCAGACATTCTACCTAAGTGGACACACAGATGACAACCAAGCACACGGAAAGGTGTTCAGTATCAATAGCCGGCAGGGATATGCAAACTGAACAACAATGTGGCACGCCACACATGCACCAAGAGGGCTAAACTCAAAGCCAGCAGCACTGAATCTGGCTTGGATGCAGAAAAGCTGGATCGCCCACATACTGATGAGAAAACAATCCCTCCAGAAAATAGTCTGGCAGCTACACATGCAATTTACCATGCGACCAGAATTTATACTGCTAAGCCATTATCCCAGAGAAATGAAACCATAGTTTCAAAAACCCAAACCCTACATAACAGTGTTTACAGTAGTTGTAGTCATAATTCCCCAAAGCTGGAAATAACTCTGATTGATGTCTTAGTGAATGGATAGCTAAGCAGAGTGTGTGCAGCCAGACCATGGAATACTACTCAGCAATAAAAACAGTGCTTAAGCCGGGCATGGTAGCACACACCCGCAATCCCAGCACTTGGGAAGGTACCAAGTTCAAGGCCAACCTGGGCTACACAGTGAGAATCTCTCTCAAAATAATGGAATGAGAGAGTAAAAGGAGGAAATAAACAGGGAAGGAAGAAGGGACAGAGGGAAAGGGACAAGAAAAAAAGAAAGTCATGATACACTTGAGAAGTTGGATAATCTGCTGAGCAGAACAGCCCTAAAGGTTTTTAACTAAGAAGTTGAACACTAATAAAGATATTATATGCTATATCAGTGTAGTGCTATCACAGTGTGAAATAAAAACGGAGAACAAATAAATGGTTGCCAATGGTTAGGAGTGGAGGTAAGAGCAGAGGTGGGGAGGGGAAGGCAGGTGTGACTATAAAAGGAAAATGTAGGGAACCTTGTAGTGCGAGTCTGTTTCTAGACTATGGAGCCTACCGAAGGCTCAAACAACATGGAACAGCATACACACAACACATACAATATTCACGACACACATACACACACCACAGACAAGCAAATCCATGTAAGGGGCCCGCATGATGGCTCCGCAGGTAAGGGAACTTGCCTCCGACCCTGACGACCTAAATTTAACTCTTGGACTCACGTAGTATAGAGAACTGACTACTGAAAGTCGTCCTCTGATCTCTGAATGCATACAGCCGTCAGATGATAGATAGATAGATAGATAGATAGATAGATAGATAGATACACACAGACAGACAACACAGACAGACGCATATAGACACACAGACAGGCAGATGTTTTTAAGTCCACGTGAACTGGAGAAACCAGTGTAATATTAAGATCATGTCAGCAGCAATCCTAATAGTGACAGTGTCACACATATACACACCACACACACAAACACACACACAAAACTGCCTTCATTTCATAGCAAGGGACAGTGACAATGGCTTTCTAGATAGAGTAGCATTCTAGAATTTCCTTTCAAAATAAAAGCCCCTAGGGACTTAGAACATGGTAAAACACTTGCCTAGCACATATAAAGCTCTCTGGGTTTGATCACCGGAAAAATAAACAAGAAAATGAATACACTTACATTTTAAAATGTTTTTAGGAAAATGGGAGTTACTAGTTCAGCAAAGCCTGCGATGCACGTCCTGAGTGAGGTCTGTAAGTGCATGAATGCTGCCGTTCAACAGGAGGCAGCTAACACTATCCTGAGGGCCGTGACCAGTCTGCTTCCCCTTTTCTAATAAAGTTTTATTAGAACACAACCAGCCCAACTCTTTCCATCTTTGTGAGTGGCTGCTCCTGCAAGCCACGTGGAGTGGTGGTGACAGAGCCTGAAGAGTCTACTACCTACCCTGCCGTTTACAGAGATTACCAAGCCTGATGTTCAGCATGCCAGAGAGGCATTGTCACACCAGGCTGTGTGGGAGAGCAACTGCTTCCAGGCAAGCTACATCTCTACTAGGAAACAATCTAGCGAGCCTTCTGGGGCTGGCACCGCTCTCCCAGGATTCACACCCAGCATGGCTATTATCGTTGTCTTTGTTTTTGTACAGGCCGTTGAGCTTGGCCATACACTCAGGGAGGAGGCCTTAGTCATCACTGTATCACCCACAGTGCTTAGCACAGCACATGACAAACAGGACAGTTTAGGTGAGGCTTATTAATATCCAAAGACCAGTGTAGAGCTTTTATGCAACAAATGTTCGTATTGAATGTCCCCCAGCTGTAGGTTTGCAAAGTGACAAGCTGCCTTGAATTTTTTAAAGCGTGTTGTCTCCCTGGCTTCTCCCCTGCAGTAGCACTGGGCACACAAACAATACAGGAGCTCCTTATCAGAGGTGGATGGTTAATACTCAATAATTAGAACTTCTGCTGGAACGTTGGATTGTAATCACCTTGTAAGATATGTTTTGGTAAATTTCACAAGCAAAGAACTTTAATTACAGGGGTTATAGTAGCTGAGATTATGAAATACAGATGTTAATTTGTGGACATCATTACAGTGGCAACCTGAATCGTCTCCCTTAAATTGTGAGATGCATCCTTTCAGCTCTAAAACTCTTCACCTAATTAGTGCTTTGAAGCAGATCTGTGTCTTTTGTGGTCTGATAGCTTCAGACAAAGAAACCAGCTAATGAAGAAAGAGATGGCCACGCAAAAACCCCACAGGACATCACTGACCTGCCATTAGCAGAGCCCGGGCACTTGGATACAAAGGGGAAATGAGTATGGAATCTCCTCGCAGAATCAAATGAGGAAGCAGTGGTACCTTCCATTGAACATTCTACTTGGGATGTAAGTAAATGTTCACTGTCAAAAACAGGTAGGGGAGATGGAAAGTGTGTGGCCAAATGTGAAAACCACCAAGTTCAACCAAGGTACAAATAGGTCTTTGCCTGTTTAGAATGTTTCTCTAGGGACTGGAGAGATGGCTCAGTAGTTAAGAGCACTGACTGTCCTTCCGGAGGTCCTGAGTTCAAATCCCAGCAACCACATGGTGGCTCACAACCATCTGTACAGCTACAGTATACTCATATATACACATAATAATAAATCTTAAAAAAAAAAAAAGCCGGGCAGTGGTGGCACACACCTTTAATCCTAGCACTTGGGAGGTAGAGGCAGGTGGATTTCTGAGTTTGAGGCCAGCCTGGTCTACAGAGTGAGCTCCAGGATAGCCAGGGCTATACAAAGAAATCCTGTCTCGAAAAACCAAAAAATAAAAAATTAAAAAATTAAAAAATAGAATGTTTCTCTACCGCAGACACCTACACGCAAGATTTTGCTCAAAAATACTTCACTAGATTGCATCTCATAGAATCCCACTTTACGAAAGATGATTTTAGCCAAATAACTCCAAAGAATCATTTGAGGTGCTACTAGAGACAGAGATGGGCAGCAGTGGGGTACAGGTGAAACTGTATCCTTAACTGGCTTTAACAACTGACTTTCCAAGGGAGCAAAGGAAGCCTGGTCTCCTCTCATCTCCATGGTGTAAATATTTCCAGAATGGCTGACTTTAGCCTGCCAACATGCCGTTGTCACTGGGCTCCAACACCCCACTGAGCAAGGGGAAATGCTCGTTTCCCGCTAGGACAAGGTGGGAAAGAGCAGTCTAGGCTAACCCATTCCCTCTCTCTTGTTTGAGTTTTCTTGTGGTTGATAGCTCGCAGATAAATATAAGATGAAGGAGTGGGGAAGCACTAGGCTTTACTGTGTAGAATTAGCCACCATCTATGAAACTCCCCGGCCTTTTTGCAAAGTTGCCTTCCTTGAACATGCAGCTCCCTCCAATCCAATCCATGCTTTAAACGTGACAAGTGCATTCAGAGCATTTAATAACCACAGAGATTCTTACACACCCACGTCTATAACCACACTGCTCACAATAGCCAGGAAATGAAACCAGCCTAGATGTCTATCAACAGATAAATGGGTAAATACCACACAATGGGATTTCGTGCATCGGTGAAGAAAACTGAAATTATGACATTTTCAGGAAAATGGACGCAACAGAAAATCCTATGTTGTAAAATAATCCGGACTCAGGAAGACAAGTACTGCAGATGTGGCACCTGAATTTAAGAAATTACGTGTATCTTCCAGGCATGGTAGTTGGTGCACACCTTGAATCCCAGCACTCAAGGAGAGGTACGCAGATCTCTGAACTCAAGGCCAGCCTGGTCTATAAAGTAAGTTTCAGGCCAGCCAAAGCATAGTGAAACCCTGTCTAAACTAAAAAATAAAATAAAATTATGTGTATGTGTACACTCATATATGTGTGTGATCATATATATGTGTGTGTGTACTTATATATGTGTGATCATAGATGTGTGTGATCATATATACGTGTGTACTCATGTGTGTGTGCTCATATATGTGTGTGTACTCATATGTGTGTGAACTCATATACGTATGTGATCATATATCTGTGTGTGAATCATATATGTATGCACACTCATATATGTGTGTGTTCACGGTCTTGGAAGAGGAGGCGATCTCAATGAAGGTGGGAAACAGTGGATAATGAAGAATGTATAACAAGAAACCCGAAGGAAGGCCTGACTGGGAGGTAAGGGAACCAGCTGAATCCCAGGAGAGCAGTGGGGTACAGAAACAAAGAAAAAATAGAATGACATAGATATGAAGATACCAAGATTAGTTTCGCCTGGTAAGCTAAAATTAAAATACATTAAGTGTTTTCATTGAAAAGGGAGAGATGGGGCTGAAGAGGTGACTCTTTGGTTGCTGCACTTGCAGAGGACCTGAATTTAGTTCCCAGCACACACATCTGATGGTTCACATCTGTGATAACTCCAGTTCCCGAGAATCTAACTCCCTCTTCTGGACCCCATGGGCACACGCACTCACGTGTGCACATACCCATACAAACACACACACACACACATACATACTCTAAATTAAAAATAAAGCATACCTTAAAAAAGAAAAGAAAAAAGAATCTATCTCAGGATCTATCTCAGGACTCCTGCACTTGGGGTGGGGAAGTAACGCAGAGTCATAAACAAGAGGCTTCGATGACCAGCGTGAATGATGGTACTTACCTGCCTGGCTTTTTGATAAATGACCCCAAACTTGAAAGTGTTGTTGACATCATGCTCATCATAGGACACAATCATCTGAGAGGCCTAAGAAAAATGGAAAGGACAAAAAGACCAAGATTGATGTCAATAGGAGACAAGGGAAGGCAGCAAAGGCATGCCCACTTCAGCAGAGTGGGCCCAGACAAGAGACAGCTACACACACAGAGGAGGAGAAGCAAAGAGCTCGTCTGTGTCACGATGTTGTGTCACGATGCTGCTCCAAGACCCTATCTAGCTCCCAACACCTCGGCTTCCTCAGCAGAAGCCAACCTCCCATTCAGATCCCGTCCAGATGTGCCAGCCACAGCTGAGACATAAGGAATTCACTTTACCCCACAGTTCTACTTATGTTGTATTATAATAATAATAATAATAATAATAATAATAATAATAATAATAAAAGCTAAATCCCCATACAAACAGCCAGTGAGGATGGCTCTGCTCTAATTCAAACTCTTTTCAGAAATGTAAGTTTGAGCAAGTCACGGTTCCTACCCAGGAGTCAGCCCATAAAATTAATGCACTCTGAGAAGATGTTAAAAGGGAAAGAAGAAAAGGAAGGGGTGAAGAGAGGGAGGGAGGGAGAGAGAGACAGAGACAGAGACAGAGACAGAGGGGGGGGGAGAAAGGGAGAGAGAGAGAAAGAGAGAAAGAGAGAGAGAGAGAGAACGTGTCTGGTCACAGGATCTAACTACCCTTCCATTTGCCCTTACAATACTGGTACCTGAGGTCAGAAAACACTGAACCCACTGCTTGGGACTATGTAGTACTCAGTGAGCAGTCAGCCTCTCTATGCTTCAGCTCCTTCCTCTGTCAAAGGCAGATGTGGACTTTCAGAGATATAAGGAGATCAGGCACAAATACAGTGG
>JADRCC010567652.1:0-15251 GCA_019843855.1 Hylomyscus alleni
TGACATTTTTAGATGTTGCCTACAGTTCTGTTTTATCATACCTTTGCCAGGAAAACAAGTCTTGAGAAAAAAAGAAAATGTGTAATATTAGTCAAGGTAAAAGATGTCGTGACTTACTTTGGTGGAGGTGGGAGTTGTGCCTCACTGGAAGAGTCACATTATGTCTCCCTGATAGTTGGTGACATTCTGGCAAGGCTCAAATAGGAGAATGGAAGACTTGGGTCACAGAGTGATGGTTCAGCAGGCAGCCTATCAAAGGACAAGAGGTACCACCAGTCTAGAGTCGTTAGATCTATGTCTTGAATACCACAGCTCTCTACTCTTGGGCACATGGTAATGGGCACTGTCCTGTGATGATTCAGCAGAACCACATGAGTCCTAGTTGAGTTCTGCTGAGACCCAACCATATATGTGACCTCACAATGCTAGCATGCCACCCTCCAGCATACACGAAACTTTCAAACTGTGACTTCCATTAGCTTGAATCGTGGAGTAAAGAGATACAGACCAAGAGATACACTTGTGGCCGATCATGGGCTACAAGAAATCTGAACTGTTACTCAAGCTAAAAGCCCATCCTGACAAATTTGCTCTGTTCTGTTACAAACACAAGACACATAATGGTTGTGAGTTTCAAGAACACCAATTCTGTAAAGCATAAGGAAAAAAAAAAGTCAAGTGCACAAAGATGGAAGGAATGACTTTGAAATTTACTCATTCTCACACTAAATATTGTAGGCACCAAATTGAACTCTACTCTGTGGCAAGCTCTGAACCTGGGATCCCTGCCATTATCAGGGACACCTGATTAAATGATCTGTCAAGGTCTGACTAGGCAAATTAGTCATAAAAATAACATCTAGCCCAGATCTTCTGTCTGTGTTCTCTTCCTTAAAAACAAATTTGAAAGTTACATTTGTTTATTGTGTGGGTAGGTGGCCTGGTTCTTGCATTGGGGTCAGATGGTAACTTTGAGGAGTTGGTTCTCTCCTTCCATCAAGTAGGACGAGGAGACTAAACTCCCATAGGTAGGTTTGGGAGTAAACACCTCTACCCACCACAGGCCCAGTTTCCTCTGCCGTAGGGACCAGGCATGTTCAGGGCTGTACCACAGTCAGAAAGGGGAACATATCTTTCTCCTTGACTCAAAGCCTTCACTCAATCAGTTATCATTTTACAGTCTCATGCTTCTTATCCACTAAGGCCAATCCTGTTTTATCCCATTCCTTGTATGTAGTGTGGAAGGCAAAACTGTATTCTCTCTTTTCTGAAAAGATCAGTGGCTATTGATATTAACTCCTATTATCTATATTTTGATATATTTTAGATTTACATGTCTTTCAACTACTTACACTACATTTGGATTTGTTAAAAAAATGAAATAGGGGCTAGTGAGATGTTTCAGGGCTCTGGGGGCTCTGGAGCACTGTGTGTTTCTAAAAGACTCAGGTTCAATTCTCAGCACCCACGTGACATCTCACAACTATCTGTAACCTCAGTCCCAGGGGATGTGATACAGATCTCTTCTGAGCTCCACTGGCACCAGGCAAGTAGATGATGAACAGACATACAAGTAGGCAAAAAATAAGATGGTTAAAAGTATCTTTGAACACAATTATACTACTTCATGCTGGATCCTATAACAAAATACCTTAGACCTGGAAATTTTTTAAAAGGTGTGTGTGTGTGACTTTATGCCACTTTAGTGTGGGTGCCTATACACTTAAAGAGCCTAGACGCTGCCTGGTTTTGACTGTTAGGGATAGAAGGAGAAAAGAAGGAAATCTGGAAGGTTGGGAGCAAAGTGTTCTCTTGCTTTAAGTCAGGAGAGATCTTACTCTAAATTATGGGTTTGAGCTGATAATCTGAACTACTAGGTAAACATATGAGTGTATAAAAGAGGAACATGTTAATGAATTTTTGAGTTTCTGTTGTGCTTCAACTTTAGGCGTTCACAGTAATAATCATTGTGAGTGAGGCCTCCATTCTCACCTGCTCTGCTCAGGGGAGACACTGGCAATAGTTACACAAGTCACTATTTTGGCAAATCAAGGCAAGAAAATTTGAAGTCACCCAAGACTTGTAGGGAAAAAATTGAGCCAGGAAGAGAAACTCATGTTTTACTTTGTTTTGCTCTTTGTGATCACCCATAGCTGCTTGCTTTGCTTTCCAGGGGGCTCTTTGTCGGGGGGGGGGGGGGGGGAAGGAGGAGGAAGAAGAAGAGGAAGAAGGGGAGGAGGAAGAGGAGGTAGTTCCCCAAATGAATACTAGTTCATATTTGTTTATATCCTTATGCCTTTGGTATGGTCTTTTGAATTATAAAAAGAAAAGTTGAAAAAAAATGACTGGAGAATTCTAGGGAATTCAAGGATAGACAAGGAGAGGGGGGCTCTCAGGAAGTAGCCCGTACTATGTTATTTTACTTCATTTAGAATGACCTCACAAAAACAAACAAACAAACAAACAAAAACCCCCAACCAAACAAAATACAAACAAACATACAAACAAACAAAAACCCACTGCAATGTCAACGTGTTTGCTACCAAGACTCAAATCGCTAGTCACCCACCGCGTCACGCTTGATTCATAGGCAACCGACAGAAGAGGACCTGACAGAGCTTTTAGGAAAAACTGAATTCTCAGCCCACAGTCACTTTCCAGGAACTTGCCTGCAAACAGCTCGGCGCTGGAGGGATGGAACTCCCAGCAATCTCAATCCTGCCACCCTGACTGCCTTCGCTCCACATACAATTATTTATGGGGACTTAATGAGAGAGCAAGCCTTATGTGAAAGAACGCAAGAAAGTGCAGCTGCTAAAAACAGACCCAGGCAGTTCTACAGTCCTTATTTTTACAACTGAGCTTCTGCAATTCCTGCCACGAACCTAACAGCTCCACTCCTTGCCAAACACACAAAGAGAAAAGTAAAAACTGTTTTCGTTCTGCAACTTCGAGTAAACAGTAGTAATTTTCTATCGTCACGTTCAATGCAAATTTCCCAAAGGCGGCACAACAGGAAACAAAAGACCTGTTAGTTGATAGCTTCCTTAGAGCTGGGGGTTGTGTGGGGAAGGAGTAGAGGGGAGTGGGTTAAAGTTGATAGAGTACAATTTCTCCCTAGCTTGGGGGTCCCGAGCCTCCAGCTAGTTTGACCTTTCAGAGTTCTTTGGAGCTTCACCAGTTGGAAAGGTCTCTGGGCCCTGCCTCCCCTCCTACGAAATCCGCATTTCTTGACCTCTTCGCCCCAGTTTTTGGGTGGGTGAGGGTGGGAGACGTGACTTGGACAGTACTTAAGCATCTCCTTATGGCTGGCTGGGTGCGTCGACCTACAGCTGCCGACAGGAAAATGATACCGATACAAATAGCTGGGGCAGAGAAGGGGGTCTGCAAGAGGCCCCCTCTTCCTCCATCCACTGTGTGTTCCTCAATAGGGGTGCCCAGGAGAATAGGATGGGAAGAAGGAAGAGCCCATCAGTTCGAAGGGAAGGAGGTCCTCTCTAGGAAAGATCTTTTCCATCAAACATTGAAGAGAGGGGAAAACTTGGCCCGCATGCTCCTACTGGGGAGCGACACACCCCACACGAGCTGGCTTGCGGGGCGCGGGGGTTGTGCTCAGGCCTCACACCTGACTTCCTCCTCCGCTTGCACACACACCAATGCCCCGCTCTCTGCACCCCCAAAGCCCAGGCAAACAACGACAAGAGGAAGCGGCGGCGGGCGGCGGGGGCGGTGCAGGTGAGGGCCGGGGCGGTGGGGCTCCGGGGCTCGCCCACACTTACCCTGGCGGCCGCGGGGTCGCTCTCCCGCAGCGACCCTGCACCCGGGCGGCGCTCAGGGATGTGGCGGCTGCGGTGGCTCGGGCTCGGCTCAGCTCGGGCTCCACTGCGCGCTCTCGGAGCCACCGGCCGCCCAGGATCCTGCCGCCAGGGGGAGAAGCGGCCGCGGGCGCGGGGGAGGCAGGCCGGGCCCGGTCGCTCCCGCTGTGGGGTCCGCAAGCCCCCCACGCGGGCGAGAGGGGAGTGCGCGGCGCCCCAGGCACGCACGGCCCCCGGCCAGCGTCCGGGGGCTCTCGCGGGGCCGCCCCGATCGCCCGCGCCGCGCTCTACACTGCGGGCTCCGAGCGACTCCCGCGCCCCCTCCCGCGCCCCGCCCCGCCCCCGCCCCTTCCCTTCCCCCTCGGCCCCGCGCGCTCCCCGCTCGCTGCTCGCCGCGCTCTGCCCCCTTTAAACGCCCACTTCGGATGGGGAGAGGAGACAACTTGAAGTCAAGTTGCCATTAACTTCCGCGGCGGCCGCCAGCTCGGCGGCGGGGAGGTGGCAGCAGCTGCAGCCGCCGCCCGGGAAGTCCGCCGCCCGGCGCGCCCGCGCGGGGAGCCGACCCGGCCTCGGCCCGCACCGCTGGCCCGCGCTGCCCCGGTTCCACGCCTGAGTGAGTCCCGCTTCTTTGCTCCCTGCCAGTGCTGCTCCCGCTCTGGGTCTCTTGCTCCGCTCGCCTCCGTTTTCTGCGGATGCGGAACCGATCCAAACTTCTCAGTGGCCCCGGCTGGGGCGACTCTGCGCCCCTCGCGTGCCGGGGTCTTGCTGGCCCTTCTCTCGAGCGCGCCCAGACATTCGGGAGGACTGGGCCGGTGAAATGAGGGACATGGCCGGGATGCGGACTTACTTGGTGTCCTTGCCTCTCCCGCACACCTGCCCGGCAGTCCCTGGTTAGACACTTTCGTCCAGGTCGTGGGCATGGCCCGCTTTAGAGGACGGAGGCGGCGTTGGGGAAGCCTTCGGCGGGCGAACGGGGAAAGGGGAGCCGCTCGGTGAGCTCCGGTGCGGGGAAGGCGGCGAGGTGCCGGATGGAGTTGGAAAGGTCGCGCGCCTGATCTGGAGTTCACTTAGCATCCTCTCCTATCTCATCTCCCCATGTTCTTTCCCGGCCAGCCCTACTTTGCTGCTGGCGAGAGGAGGTGGAGAGGGGCCTGGGAAGTTTGTGGCAACTTCTCTATCCCGGGAGCCACTCGGGCGCTGGGGCGCTCAAGTTGGAGCCCAGAGTTTGAGAGGCGAAGTACAGCGCTCGTGCAGCCCACGCCGGAGATCGCGGGTCGGTCCTGGAGGGTGATTCGGGTTTGGGCTTGGGCGGGAAGCCGGGGGAGGTACGTGGTGTCTTGGCTGGGACCGTGGCCCCACAGGTGCAGCCCCGGGGTCAACTCCTCATTTCCCTGTGACTGTACACATCCGAGAGCGGCGGCCTTCTACAGTGTTCCTCCATTGCAGAGCTCCCAGGGTGGCCGAACTGGGATTGGGAAGCTCGAATGCAAGGGACTGAGGGGGCAAGCGGCAGGTCCGGGCGGCGACACGTGCGTGTGCCTGGCAGAGCAAAAGGCGCTAAACAGGTCCCTTTTGGGATGAGCCCAGAAAACCGAGAGGACAGCAGCTTAGAGCTCAGGGTAGAGGTTTTGACCCTGGCCTCCACTAGGGCCAGGTTTTACTTAACAAGATGTCAACCACAGGGTCATCTCTCAAAATGCCTGGTTGACAACTTTGACCTCTGCACCCTTTCTGGGAGAACTTTCTCTGAGGCATACCGGATTCCCAGGGTTAAGACTTGGATTTCACTTGTCCATAGGGACAGGAAGACACCTAATTCCCTGGAGAAAACCTTTTCTGCTCCCTATTGATTGGCTGAGGTTCCATGTTTGCATCCTTGGAGGCCAGAGCACCCCGACTTTCCCAAAAAGACAGCAAGAGTCTAGTCTCTTTCTGCCAGAAGTCAGGTTCTGTCCTTAAGCAGTACCTGGATTTTACAGTGTTTGCGCCTGGTGACAGAGGCTCAGCCTTCCAAAAACTTTATTTAAATTTACACCTTGTTCAGAGTGGATTTTCTGAAAGAGTGAAATTTTATTTTGTAGTCAGAATCTTCAGATAGATGATAGATAGGTAGGTAGGTAGGTAGATGATAGATAGATAGATAGATGATAGCTAGGCAGATAGACAGACAAAGTATGTAAGTAAGTCATGGCCATACTTTAAATCCAAAGAAAGCCAGGGTTTCGGAGTTGACTCTAAAAACCTTTATGAATCTCCCATATAGAACTCGTGCTATGACTTACAGCGGTTCTTTATTTCTATGGCATATTATTTTTGTAGAACAGTAGTAAGTGCATACACTGGCTGCTCCAGTCTGCTGGCAAACATTAGCATTCAAGCTTACATTTTTGACAAATGTGCAGACAGGAATAGCATGAATAGGCATCTTAAATATTAACAACCCAAGCATCTGTTGTGAAACAAATTTAATATATTTACTCAGTCTTTCTCACATTGTTAGGAAAGGTTATAATAAGTGCTTAATTTCAACTTAACTTAGCAGAAGTAACTGGCGGCATCATTCACTACTTCCCAAGCTCTAACACAGTTACCAGGCAGAAATACTTTAATTAACTCGGTTAAGGGCATTGTTAAATAAATACACTTCAAGCAATGTGCATACTAGATAACATGCAACAGTAGTGAAATAGTCATCCTGTTTGTATGCATTTTAAATGACCTCATCTTATAAATATACCAAGTATGTTTATTCTCCATCTCCATCTGACACTTATTAGTTCATTTTTTTTTCTAATGGAAACAATATTTTAAATGTAGAGTTGTTCAGTCATATGTAATACATAATATGTAAACAGTAGCAATAAAATACAGAGCATTGTTAAATTTGAATATGGCTACATGTAACAAGGTTATGCAAGAGAAATAAAATCACTGCTCGATTTTGTTTTCCTTTCTGAATAATGAATACAGATGATGGATGAAAAAAGAACAAATAGGGATTTCCTCCCTGAAGTAATAGCTTCTTAAAATGTATGCGAGGTGGGGGGGAGAGCAGTGCTAACGACCTAAAGAACTTCCCAGATCCACACAGCTAGTTCCACAATCAATGCATTCCTTACTTTCCCACAAGCTGAAATATGCAATAAATAATAGTTCTTTGTATGTAAAAGTATTCAAAAGGAATGCCTTTTGTTCCCTTGTAATAAATTAATATATTCTTCTTTGGTTGATAATCTACAAAAGTAGTTCCTTGTCTCTTGGCATTTTCAACAAAAGCAACAACAAAATGAAAAACAACAAAATTGGTTTATTCTTCAAAAAAGTCTATTGCCAGCTATATGAACCTGTGACTGAATAAGATAGGATGCTGTTGAGTGGTCACAGAGAAACAGCCCATTAAACTAGCAAGGTCTGAAAATCTAGGAGGGAATCTCAATGATTATTTTCATGTGACAGGTTGTGGGTTGTAAATTAGGCCTAAAAGGTCAGGTGACAGGCACCTGTTCCTCATTATTTTAGAAAGCTTTTGGTTACAAACAGTGTTAAGCTAAACACAACATAGGTATGTAACAGGGACTCTCTAAAGCACTCTAGTCGTTTTTACCTGCTCTGTAAATGTCTAAACAGGACATACATGGATAAGCCCTGTGTATAAACACACCATTTCTTCCCTACATGTTATCTTGTATGATTGCAATTAATATTATGTTAGTACTTGGAACTGATGAAGTACATAAATGCATATGGCTAAATCAATCTTCTAATTATGTCTAGACATTGTAGTTGAATGCAAAAATATTTTTTCTTAAAAATACCCCTCTTTTCCCTTTGCAAATTATTGATTGGTTGTGAGAATTATGCTCATGTTTTACCTGGAAAACCTTGCCAAGTGGCCTTTTATACTTTTTAGATGAATTCTCATTTAAAATAATACCACAAAATATCTTTTCTCAGCACCCATATGTGAGAGGAAAATCAGCTGCTTCATATTGCAGTAGCTTTGTCCCATACATAAAACAGAAAGAAAGCTACAATGTACAGGAATGTAGGAAGGCTCTTCAGACCTGGCTGTTCTCTTGGGAATATTCAGAGTTCTTCATATTGAAAAGGGAGAGCACAGTTTAATCCCTATAAGTGGTTTCCTTTTACATGTTCCAGAGGGCAAACTGCATGGTGTATGGAAAAGACCACACTAGCATAAGGTGACAGAATATTAGAGGTGCCAGTTGCTTTTAATTAGCAGAGGAGGAGGATTTTGCGTAAAGTAAATAACTCAGGTTATTCAGTTCTGTTATTAAAATATGTTCTTTATCCTTTTTGCCTTTAAATAGTTTGTGCTTATTATATGAAGCACTCCTTTTTAGTATTTGCTTTTGAAATTGACTTGGTTTTCATATTCTAAAACTCTGTGATGAATTTTTTTTTATGAATTGATTTACATTTTGACAGAATAGGGTTAAGTTAATTAATAGATCAGGCACAAAAAAATAACCCACAGTAGGGTATATTTTCTGGTAAAGTGAAAGTTATGTTTCAGCATGATGAGCACCAGGCTTCAGTAATCTGCTCCTCTGTGCAATGAGCACTTCCTCCTTGGAGCTAGCAGGCACCTACTGTTTATTTACGCTGCATTAAACTGACAGCTCAGCAATCAGAGGGAAAATATTACTTACCTTCCTGAAGTAAATACCAGTTTATAGGTTAGTGCACGTATTTATATTCCCGTCACCACTAAATAACGGCTCTGTCTCTGTTTTAATATCTACCTGGGCTGTAACCCAGGGACCCACACACTCTTCCTGGCTGGGAGGAACGGGTCGACAGGAGGTTTTCTTCCCATTCCCTAGTGGCAAAACTCTAAAAAAGAATCGTTTCATAGTCTCCTTTCTGTCATGCAAAAACTAGTTGGGAGAGATGTTGGACCCTTTTCCTGTGCCCCTCCACTGCAGCACCAGCCCCCTCAGCTCATCCTGAGGCCTCCCCTGAACAGATGTGTTCGAGCAGTCAAGTATTCGTTTGCTAAATTAACTTTCTACAAAGTTCCAACCAGATCAAACTGTCTGATTCCTTAGATGATGTATGTGGTGAGAGCTCTTCCCTTCCCACTCTTGGAGGGACTGCTTCAGTTCTTAATGCGCTTCTGCAAACATGCCTGTAAAGTAGGCCTTACTATTGGAGTGACTCTTCTTCTTAGCTTTGCTCTAAACAAGCTGGCTTCCTTGCCTGCCTGCCTGCCTGCCTTCTTCCTAATTTCTTTTCTTCCTTCCTCCTTTCTTTCCTTGCTGTTAATCTGTCATCCTCAAAATAAGGCTTGTTGCTACTTTTATTTTACAATACTGAGTATATTTGTTTCTTCTCCAATTCAAGGTCCCTCTCTTTCAGGGTCCCCTTGAAACCTCAAAATCCTGCTAAAGTTGAATGCTCAAACTCATGGTTAACTTGAGAAAATGCTTATTGTTGTTGAAATTGTCTAAGGAGCTCTCCAACTTATTGCCTGTACACAGTTGTCAATCCCTAACCACATACTCCACAAACATCAGAGCAGACTATGGTCTTAATACAGCAAGCATGTAAGTCAAATCTGTCACACAAGGCTTCTCTCCTCCACTCTCCCAAAGAAAAGTGTTTCCCGTGGTAATTTATATAGCATTGCTAACTGCTGTTCTCAATGGTGAGTCTGTTTAAACTTGATGTCTTCATAAAGTGTGATCAATACATTAACACACATTATTTTGTACTTTTGATCTCATGCCAACGGTACCTTTTGCTGTTTATTTTTTTAAAGTCTTTTTTAAGATCAGATATTTCATTTTAGAGTAAATAGATACAGATTGTGTGTATATATATTCCGGGTGAGATTTAGTAGGAGAGCATTTCTCTAGCATATTGGCCTATTTTTATTCCTTCAAGTCATTCTGTATCACTTGCACAGTTGTTGCTGTCTGAAGGTTTGTAATAGTAATTCTAACCACCTCCTCCTTCAATGGACTTTCAAGGATTCGATTCAGTCAGCCGGGATCTAGTTCAGTTGTGAGAGATGAAAAGCAGTTAGCTAGCTGATATCCCAGGATTTATGCCACTGCTTTCTGCTGGAATTTATTTGGTCCAGTTATGTGACATTTCATGGAGAAGTAGCTTGTGATCAAACATTCAGCGTCTGCTCTATTTCCAGGGGAGGGAAGATCTTGCTGGATAAAACATTTACATGTATATTATTTTATTTTACCCATCACGCATTTGGGAGTCCACTTGTTGTTGAACACATTTTGAGTACCTAGGGGTGCAGATCCCAGTAATGAGGGGGAACCCTTGTAGAGGAGGGAGATGTCTGGCTCCACCTGCTTGTGACTTGTGAATGCCTGGGGATCTGAACCAGCCTCCCTCGGCTGCTCCCTTCACTGCCCGCCTCCCACCTAGGTGTGCAGGAAGTAGAGGGCGTTCTACCCAGCTGAAGGGGGTGGATTCTACTCAGAGCTATGACCTGATTTGTGGCGCACCCTCAGATCTGCAGACATGGTCCAGCTGCTTCCCAGGCAACTGGTAACCACCTCATTTGGGACGAGCCTGCCTTGCTAACGTGCCAGAGAGAACATCCCACTGTCACCCATCAAAGACTTTTCTTCTAGGGCTAGATTCGGAGACCAGCCTCTGGTACTGGAGAGGGTAAGTGTCAGAAAAGTTACTGTAGGCACTCGGTTCCATGTGGAGAGTCAGGCTGCAGCCACAGTGACTGACAGGCAGATTGTTCTGGTGATGTAGTTGGGCATTTGTCTCTGGGATATCGCCTTTTTTTTTTTTTCCTCAGCTTTGGGTGATTTGGGACCAGGTACCCAGGACAGGTTTTCAGTGTGCAGTCAGCATTCATTGTTGGGTGGTGAGATGTGCTAGTAGTCTCCACAAGGGAAATTCTTAGGCCTTCTTTCCTTTAGGTATTTAAAGAAAAGACAGCGTGTCATATGTGTGGTGGGGAATTCTTCAGATGCAGTTTTCCTGGAAGCCAGAGCTAATGGCTACAGATTCCTCTGTAATCTTACTCAGTATTTTCTGATGTGCTGTTAAAAGGGTGTAAATGACAGTGTAGCCTTTTAATGCTCTTAGTATATTAAAGACCTTAAGGTAAAAGAAATTTTATGTTCTAAATATTTCATTGTAATAATTTTATAAGTAAAATAACACCCACTGTATGCAGATATCTTTTGAAATGGAGGTATCCTTGAGTAGACTGTAGCCATAATTAGCTGTTTGACGTTGACTGCGATTGGGTTTTCCTGTTCCAGTGAGCCAGACAATGAGAATCATTGGAGATCAACAACAATTAATTCTATGCGATTCTTGATATTTAGTAAGCCATTCCTTTGCCAAGAAAATATTGGACTAGTGAATGAAGCACAAAATACAAATGCTTACAGCTTTACATTTTCAAAGATTCTGTAGAATCCACAAAATAATCTAAGGGAAACAACAGATGCCTTGCTTAATGGTAGACCAGTTCTCTAGTCTGTGGGAGGCAGGAACCCCATTTTAATAACTATGCTTTCAGAAACTCTTAGAGGTGACCTACTCTTCTGATGGTTTAAGAGGACTAAGAAACAATTTAGAACATTATCTTAAAAGTTTAAAAATGACAGCCTTAGTATGTATGGAGTCATTGTATTTTAATCATACTGCATGCTTATTGGTGTTATTAGAGCAGTAGACGGTTAATTACAGCCTTTTTCTGAGACGTGTTAACTGTATATTAACAACCATGTTAAGAAAGAGTGATGTGTGCTTTTGGATACAAGCTGCTGCTTGCTAGTTTCTTAGAAAATACCTTTTCAAATGTATGGAGTCACAGTTTTGGTCAAGAATCATCAAGGGTTTTCACTAAGATACTTTAATTTTAAAACTTCTACAAGTTATGGAATGCCTTTGTTTTTCCTTTACCCATTAGCTTTGGCTCTATGGCTTTTGCTCCTGGCATTAGATTCGGCCATTGGTCTGCAGCATTAGCTTTTCCTTCCTGTATTTTGAGATGTCCACATTTTCTTGTTTTTGACTTTGGCCAACGTGGACCATGAGAGGCATATTGAGTTGATTTAGCCTGATAAATAATTTCTTCTTGTAGAATCATTGTGGTCAATGTTCTTTAGTCAAATTGTATTATTCTCAATTCCATATAACCCAATATTTGAAATATATTTGAACAGCCGATCACAGCGATGATTTTTTTTTTTTTTTGCCTAAATCTCAAACCTAGGTTTCAGCTATGGCTTCTGTCACAGCAAAACAATAAGTGAGTAGAACCACGGAGTTTTAATACCTACACACTTCCTGTGGATTGGTTAACTGAATTTCCTTGATGGATTTGTAGACCTTGTAACCTCATAATATAGCATTTAAAAACACAGGCACATTCCTATTTGGGGAAGCCTGTAGGTACTACTGTTATATATTATCATGTAAGAAACTAAACTAAAAAAAGGAATTAAGTATAAGCTACATTTCTGCACCAAATAAAATAGGAGAGACTGAATGAACAGTTCACATTCTCTGTCTTGCATATAGTAAGCACTCATTTAAGGAGAACAAAATTAATAATTGGGTAATATTGAATAAGCTTGTGCTGATAAAGATTTATTGAAAAAAGAGGCTTTTCTTTTAAGCTTTTCAGTTTTTGCTGATACACGAGCATCTAATCCTCCTGTGATCCAGTTGGGTAGATTGTTTAATGTTTTCCTTCTTTAGGTGTGTCCTCCCTCCATCCTCTGCCATGTTTTGGAGAACAGTACTAGAGCTTCTGTCTTATCCACACAGCTCCCTTTAGGATTCTGTCCAGTCTCTGTTTAGCTTCATGGTGTGTTGATGGTGGGCTATGATGGTGGGCTATGATGGTAACAAACTTCAGCAGAATCAACCCAAAGCACTGCCTGCCTTTGTGGTTGGGCACATAGGGGTCTAGGTGGTATTCCAGAGCCCAGCCAGCATCAGGCTGGCAAGTGGTGCAAGTCTCCTTGCTCTCTGTCCCCTTTCCAACTACCGTGATGTTTTCTCAGGACAAGATTATGTAGACTTCAGCCATGATGAATGCATAAAGACAAAAAACAAAACAAAACAAAACAAAACCCTGTAGTTATGTGCCTCGTGTACCAATAGGATAGGATTCGGGGTACTTGTGTAAGAGGCTTTCCTTTCACTCCTTAAAATTCACACACAGGAGTCAACAGTAGGGCTCCTTGGCTGGATGTTAACATTTGCAAAGGTTACAGGCATTCTTTGAAAGTTATCTAAAAAAGAGACTTCTTTTAAAATTTTTATTATCTTTTTAAAGCTTGCGTGGGACTATTTGCAAGACACTCCTATTTAGTTACACACCAAAAAATATGCTTTAAGTGGTGCACTGCTGTGTGACCTATTGCGTTAACACACACATTCTGTCTCTTTAAAAACACACTCTCCTCTATCTGCCCTATTAATTGTTGATATGTTGCCATCCACGAGACAAAAATTAGAGCTGTAATTAAATAATCATGTGATGCTCCTTAGTGCCAGTGAGAGCCAGTGAGAGCAAACTCATTTTTCCAGGCCCTGATGGTCACTGATTATTGTATTACCACCGGCTTGCTTGATTTTTTTTTTTTAAACAATTCTCTCAGTAGCTTCCCTAACCACTGTCCTTTACAAAATTAAAGAAAGTAGCAGACATGGAGTCAGTTAACTGGCTAGAGGGAGGTCCTGAGGGATGTAAGGTAGGGGGTTACCTTTTTTTTTTTTCTCCTGTGGTCACCTGGTAGGTTCTATGGGAAGGCTACATCAGTAGTGTGGTTGGCTGCCATTTAATTTACACTGGTGTTTTGGCTGGGATGGAGGCATATGGGGAATGCCAGGAGAATTACAAAAGGAGCTGGGTATTAAAATTCAGAAATGATTAAAATTGAAATAAAAGGATGCTGCTTCTTTGCCAGTACTCTGGCAGTCATAATGACACATAGAGATTAGCCTGTACCTTCATCCTCTCCTTCTTTCTCATTTCCTCTTGTTTATTATTGACACATTTTCCTTATGTCTGTCTCTCATCTCTGTATCTTTTGTACTATTATGTATTTCTCCTTCTCTCGCTTTCCTTAAGCATGGAGAAGCCTACTTAACCTTATTATAACAATAACAGAATAGGTTATTAATATTTAATATGCACATGATTAAAATTTCTCTCCCTTAAACATAGGTCAGCTGTATTATTATTAACCAGCATGTAATTTTTCATTTAAAATATTCCTATCCTGCCTTGCTGTTTCTGAAATGCCTTCTACTTTAGTAGTGATTTAATACATAATGTTTAGAAAACTGTGGACGGCTACTGAGAAAAGAACTTACCAGTCATGGATAATCAATTATGCATGAATTCAAATGTAACAGATGGAATCTGGTGAGTTAAAGTTTCTCTATGCCTTAGTGTTTTTTTAATTTGTTTGTTTGACACCTGTCTCTTATATATAGATAAACATCTAATATAGTATTTGAGACATTTCCTTGTGTCTTTATTTCCCTTTTAAAGTGAACATAGTTTTTACATTAAATGTAAAGGCAGAGACACCTTGATCTGTCCCTAAACATCTGCTTCTGTCCCTTTGTTTTATAGATGTGGAATCATGCTTAGCTAATGGCCACTCATCTGAACAGTCAGGTGGGAAGGCAGTCCCACACTTAGTTGCTTTTCTTCTCTTGTTTTCTACTGTATCAGATACCCTTTCTGTGGGACTTGCTTAATAATAGGATATTACACTAACTTTTGGTTTTAAAGGGTTTCTGATGAAAACAATGGTGCTCCTCTTTTTAATTGAGTAATCCATTCTTGCATGTTATGCAAGTATTAACTGTACATTTATCATGTTATACCATAAGTACATCATATACACTTGTGCATAAATACACACACACACACACACACACAAATATGCACATGCACACATGATGTTTATACACACTTGGATGTAGGCCAAGCCATTGAACTTTTCAAATTTATTACAAATACCACAAGAGTTAGTTTTATATCCTAAACTGTGGCCCTTTTTAGCCTCAAAGATATATTTATTTAAAGCTTTGTAAATTTTTAGTGATAAATTCCCTTCATACAAAGTGAACTCAGGGCTTGGTTTCAAGGGCCTTAATTACCCGAGGAGAGATAAGAAGTTTCATCTTCTTCATTCTGCGGGCCATGAATGCGGGCTTTGCTTCTACTATAGAAGGAAGTGGAGAAAGGCCAGTCGGTGCTGACCGGCCGTCCAGGCCATCCAGCAGCTTAGTCTGTAGACCCTTACAAGCTAGTCCCCATCAACATTGTTTACAAATAAGCTGTTTGTCTCCCACATGTGTTTATATATAAAAATACAAATGAAAAGTGTTTTACAAAGTAAGTAAAAATAAATGATTAAAAAATAGCCTCAAGGCTCTTTAGTT
>JADRCC010567660.1:0-10139 GCA_019843855.1 Hylomyscus alleni
AGTGCGTTAGGCAGACCAATCAAAAGCCAGGCATGGAGCCTGATGCAAGATGGCTAAGCTGAGCAAAGATGTCTGCCGCCAAGCCCGATAATCAGATTCACCCCCACCTAGTAGAAGGAGAAAATCAACTCTGGAAAGTTGTCCTCCGACCTCACCACTGCACCTCCGTTTTTTGTTTTGGTGAGGAGGGGTTTGATATTTTTTTGTAACGTGGGTTCTTCGAATCAAATTCAATCAAACTTATGGGCATAGAGCAAGCACTTTACCCAGTGAGCTTTCCTCTAGCTCCTGAGATTCTGCTTCTGTCTGATTCTTCTCAAAGGTTATTTGGCCTGAGAAACCATCAGTACGGCTGTGGAACATGCAGCCCTTCCCCGCCGAGCACCTGACACTTCTCTGCTCTCCCGTCCTACTTTCTAGCACCTCCCTCTCTTCTCTACACACTCAGCCTTTAAGACTGACTCTTCCCTTCTCCTGGCCTTCTTCCCTGCTGGGCCCATCCCTCCTTTCAAATCCTGCCCACACCCACACGTTCACTGGGGAGCTCCCCCATACTCTTCAGACTTCCCCTGACACCCCACACCGCCTCTCCGCATGGCCCTCCCTACCCTACCCTGCACCTCCCCATCTCATAACCACCTTCCAGAACATGAGCCTTGAGGACAGGAGCCAGACCTCATTAAAGGCCTGAAATCTACCCTCCCAGAGCGCTGTCTCTGTTCTTCTGCTTCTTTCCTTTCCTTGGGAAAATGACTAGAAAGAGCTCTGCTTCTTAAGTGTCCCTTTCCACTCCCACCCCCTGTGTCCTTACCCCCCACAGGTGACCTTTCAGCTCTCCAAAACTGTACTAAGAAGTCTCCCTGGATTCAGTCTTCTGTTCTCTGTCTGTCTGTCTCTATCTGTCTGTCTGTCTCTCTCTCTCTCTCTCTCTCACACACACACACACACACATTTTATTCTATAGCCAGTTTGTATGAGTATGTATGAGTGTGGACACAGGCTCATCATGTATGTGCAGGTGTGAGGTCAGAGGACAGTTGTGAGAGTTTGTGCTCTCCTCCCACTGTGGGACCCAGGAATCACATCTAGGCTTCCACTGCCAGCACTTTTACCCACTGAGCCTTCTCAATGACCTAGAGCTGAGGCAGGAGAACGGCTTCAAGATTAAAATCACTCTGCGATACAGCATGAGACCTTGGGAGGGTGGGGGGAGGGACGAAAAGGCAAAAGACGGGGTAGAGGAAGGAGGAAGAGAAAGGCAAGGAGGCTAAGCAGGCAAAGCTAGACCTTTATTTGCAGGACAGAGCCCCCACCCACCCACCCAGTCAGTGGGAAGGGAATGAGAGAGCGTCCATTAGCTTTTTGAAGAAAGAAACTGAGGCTCAGAGAATCAATGGTTTTCCCAGTGGGGCATTATGATAGAATTTGTCCCCCCAAACCATCCCAAATAGAACCTCTCCTGCTCCACCCTTTAGACCAACAGAGACTCTTTGTCAGCCAGGGCTAGGCTCCCTCTGAGGATGGGCCTGGGGTCCCTCCCCCGCAGGATGAAAGCTGGAGCCAGGAGTCCTGCCTGCAGGCGGGCAGCGCCTACATCATCGTGTACTCCATCGCAGATCGCAGCAGCTTTGAGAGCGCCTCAGAGCTCCGAATCCAGCTGAGGCGCACGCATCAGGCCAACCACGTGCCCATCATCCTGGTGGGCAACAAGGCCGACCTGGCCCGCTGCCGGGAAGTCTCTGTAGAAGGTGAGTCCTTTACCATATTCTCCTCTCCTTCAGCCTGACTGCCCCTTCTCCAGGGCTCGCCTCAGAGGTCTATGCCCTCCAGCCTAGCCTGTCCTACAACGGACCTGTCCTGTCCTCTCTCACCTCCCAAACCAGCACTCAAGTCCTACAGAGCCCTTTTCTTCGCTCCACACCCCAAGCTTCTGTCCTGTCCTGGCATCTCCACTTTGTCCGGGCCGGTCCTTATTCAATCATTCTAACCCTTCCTCCTTGACAGCTAACAGATTCCCAGAACCACAGTTTACCTTGTGATCTTTGCTTAAAATTCCCCTGTATCATCCCCATGGCTGATAATCAGAGACGCTCTGCTCCCCACCCCCCCACCCCCGTGTCTACCAGCTTCCCTCAAAGGCTGAAATGGCCATTAGTGGCTCCAGTATAAATTGGGGAGATTATAAACTCAAGCTTTATATGAAACACTTTAGTGCTGGCCAGGAACTACAAACCAAAACTTTTAAAGTTAGGTATAAATTATATTTACAATGGGCGAGGAATATTTTAATAAGTTTCATATTTCTAGTGGGACCCATACTTGTCTTCAAATGGCAATTTACGAGGTCAAATCTTCCCAGCCTTATTCTCCTGAGTGTCAGTCCCTACAGTGAGCCTATGATTTACCCCTGGATCCCTAACACCTGAACTAAGTAGGCACCGAGGAAATTGCTTCCTGAGAGTCTTAACACACCTCTTCCCAATCTTTATCTCTGCCCCCATCAGAGGGCCGCGCCTGCGCAGTGGTGTTCGACTGCAAGTTCATCGAGACTTCAGCCACTCTGCAACACAATGTGACAGAGCTCTTCGAGGGTGTGGTGCGCCAACTGCGCCTGCGCCGCCAGGACAATGCGGCTCCGGAGACACCTTCACCTCGACGACGGGCCAGCTTGGGCCAGCGTGCCCGCCGCTTCCTGGCACGCCTGACAGCGCGCGGCGCACGACGCCGGGCACTCAAGGCCCGCTCCAAGTCTTGCCATAACCTGGCTGTGCTCTGAGCCCACCACCTTCCTGGGGTGATGGGACACCGTGGTGCCACTGAGGACAAAAGTTGCGTCGTTGGAGTCCCCGTGGTCGACCTTGCCTGTTGCCAGGATGACCAGAGCATCTCCAGGAACCAGGGCTTTGGGGAGCCTTCCTGCTGGGCGAAGTGATGAATAGGCAGACTACGGGGCTATAAACCTAAGCTAGGCACAAGGGTTTTTGGTTTTGGTTTTGTTTTTTTAAAGGGTAGGTGTCTTTTTGTAAAAAATCTTTCTTGTCCCTGAGCTGTGACCAACTCTCAGAATGAATCACAATAAGCCGGTCCAGGATGTCCTGTCTGATGTGTGGATGTCTCTCCGTAGGCTCTTCCAGGCATCTCCACCCCCTCCCCAAACATCTAACTTGACTGTAGACTGACTTGGCCTGCTGGCCCAGATGTCTTGGACAATCAATAAAGTCAGTGAATTAATTATAGGCTCAGGCCCTCCTCCCAACTGCCGGGTTTAGTTTCTACCCCAAGGATTTTGAGACAGACACGTGGTGATCACATTCACAACACAATGCTGAGTGACCTGCTACTTCCTTCCTTAATTCTTCTTCTTTTTTTTTTTTTTTTTTTTTTAGCCTAGAACCACAAAATGCTGCCTGTCTAGACTGGCACTGTAAGAGCTGCCGATTGTGTGAGCTGACTGTGCCAAGGTACCGACCTGTCACACATGCTAGGAAGTCCTGCTAGAAGTCCTACTCTGGAGCTGCACACCCAGCCCCTGTCATTTTTGTGCATGTGTGTGTTCTGTCTGTACAACACCGAAGAGTGTGGCCTCTAACCTCCTCTGGCTGCTTAGGCAAGGGAGGTTCAGAGAGGGGAAGCAGGAGCCTGTAATCACACAGCTGTTCTAAGTGAAGCCACCTAGATTGAAGGTCCTCAGAGCCCCTTGCCGCAGTTCTCCTCAGGAGGGCGGGGGTGAATAGTTTAGTAATAAAGAGCTAAGGAGAAGTCCAGAGTTCCATCCCCAAAACGCAGGCAAAAAGCCAGCCTGGCACTACAATGCTGTAATCCCAGCACCTAGGAGGTAGGCA
This sequence comes from Hylomyscus alleni, assembly GCA_019843855.1. Classification (NCBI taxonomy): domain Eukaryota; kingdom Metazoa; phylum Chordata; class Mammalia; order Rodentia; family Muridae; genus Hylomyscus; species Hylomyscus alleni. Next base: position 3,843 of record JADRCC010567660.1, read on the forward strand.
CTAGTGAATCCCTGGAACTCACCGGTGGCCAGCCTGCCTTATTTGGTGAGCTCAAGGCCAGTCGGGGCTTTGTCTCCGGGATGGGGGTGGGGTGGGGGAACAGGAGGCAGACAGGAGGCAGATGACCTCCGACCTACACACACACATAGAGTGACAGGAGGTAGAGGGGTTACTGAGGGGTCAAGCTTCCAAACACATGTGTGGTTTGATTCTAGCACTGCAGGGTAAAGTCCTATGGGGGACGTGGGAATAGCGGTACATGCCCACAATCCCAGCATAATCCCAGAACTCAGAGAGTTGAGGCAGAATTGAGAGTTCAAGACCAATCTAGCTACCAGGAAAGGGAGGTGGAAGTTAGATTCATACCCATAATCCTAACTTTCAGGGAATGCAGAGGCAGGAAGATCCCCCTGAAACGTCAAAACCAGCCTGGTCTAGAAAGTAAGTTCCAGGCCAGTGAGGTCTATGTAGCCAGCTGCTATCTCAAAACAGAGGGAAGACACCAATTTTCTAACACAATTTTGCATATAATCTACGGGGGCTGGGCATGAATTCCGTGGAACTCAGTCCATCAATCCCAGGATGGACACTAATTTAGTTCAGTGCATTCATTTTCCAAATGTGGAAAGTGAAGCCCTGAGACAGGCAAGAGAGTACTCTGGAGTCACCCAGTCCGTGAGTTCCAGGCCCTCGGACCCAGCCCCCTCCTCCGACCTCCCTTGGTTGTGAGGGATGAGGGACACGTAGTGAGGCTTCCCGCCTGGCTGAGGACTCAGCTGAGTGTAGGGGTCAGGTCAGGAGTTTCCATCTCGGGGAGGATGGGGGAGGAGGGACTGTCACAACTTTGAGAAGAGAACAAGATGCAAACTGTTTAGACCATCTTGCCTCGGACTTCTGACACCCCTGCCTCCAACCAACTGCCCCCCCCCACCAGACTCCTGGACCCTACACGGAAGCCACCCGGGACTCAGTTCAGAGGTTGAGGCACAGAAAAATCATGCTTTGAGGTGCCCAGTTCCCCGATGCTCATCACCAACTCACTGGTCACCAGTCATGCCCAGGAAGCGGAGGAGGGTCTCCCCGCCCCTAAAGTTGTCTCCGGCCTGCGGTTGAGAATGGGGGTGGGAGGCTGTAACTGTGGAAAGTTGGCAGAGGCCGCCGGCAGCAGCCGGGAGAGTGGAAAAAATGATATCAAACCCGGAAAAATGCAGGCCGGATGGAGGGCCGGGTGCGAGGGAGGGGGAGGGGGAAACAGCTGCCTGGACGGAGAACGGGGAGAGGAGGCTGGCCAGAGTTTCCCAGCGGGCCTTGAGAACCATGAACAAGCGCTGTCCTTCCCTTCGTTCTTGCTTCACAAGTTTTATTGAGGGACTACTATGTGCCAAGGCAGAGAGCCAGGCCCCGGGGAGACACTGCTGGCTGCCTGGAGCTCATCCTGGATGGTGGGAAGGTACGTCAGAGAACAACCAAGTGGATAAAGGAGTTACAGGGATTAGGGGTCATCAGGGAGGGCTCCTCAATTCACCCACGAGGAAGGTGAAGCCAGAAAGAGGAGAAGCCTTCCACCACGCCACTCAGAATGGAAAGGAAGCCAGGACAGGGAATGTGGCTATGTTGAACTCTTTTCCCTCCCCCTCTCTGTGCCTCATTCCCCCCTCCCTACTAGAAATAAGATGCGTGGCAATTCCCTTCCCCGAACCTGACTCCAGGTTTAACTGTTTTAAGACATATCAAATGGGACTGGAGAGACAGCTCAGTACTGCTCAGGGTCAAAGGCACAGTTCCATCAGAGCCCATGCAAAAAGCCAAGTACCACGGCACAGGCTTGTGATTGCAACACGGAGGAGACAGAGATGCAGATTTCTGACCTTCGATGGACCGGCCATCATCTTAGCTTACTCTGTAAACTGTAGGTCCCAGTGAGAGACCCAGTCTCAAAACAACAAGGTAAGCCCAGGTGTCTCATACTTTTAGTCCCAGCCCTGGGGAGGAGACCAGCCTGGTCTACACCAGGGCTACATAGAGAAAGCCCATCTTGAAAACAAAAAACAAAAAAACAAAACAAAAAATGGTACAATGTATGTCTCCTGGTGCCCAGTACCTGAAGGCTCACCGGTAATCTCTGTGCACGCACGCTATCGCATCTTAAGATCTTGGAGAAGTCCAGTGTTGAAAGGAAGTGAGTCTAAACTGAGGATTTGCCTGGAATTCTCTGCCTGGATATGCCACTGGAGAACTATAGAAAAATTTCTTTCTTCTTTAGACCTCAGTTCCCCATCTGCAAAAGAAAGGGACTGAATGCGAGCCTGTGACATATCTACATGTTCCCATGTTCAGTTGTCTGTTGTTCTCAGCCCAAGAAATGGAGGTTCACGAGGGTGAGGTTACATGCTGTGCTGTCTCCGTCACCAGCGTCTGGTTTCTACAGACAGATGCTCACCGACCTGTAAGATGCCCTTCCGGACCAGACAGTAGATGTCCATGAATAAGGCAAGCTGGGACAGCATGTAAGAAAACCACAGTGCACCACCTACCCTGACTTAGGAGGGCCTTCCCCAGAGAAACAAGATGGCTAACTCTGAAGTGTATCAGGTACCTGTACCTTGGTACCTGTTTTCTCATCTCACCTCGCTTTCCTCCCTCTCCTCAGTAGATGTTCTTACAGATGAACACGCTGAGGCCTAAGAGAGCCTAAGAAATAGACGATGCAAGGCCAGTTTGACTCATCCACTGACACGAGGCATCCTGGAGGGGCTGCCTTAATTACACTGGCTGAGGAAACTAAAGAGGGCGAGAGGAGAGAGTCCGAGTTCAAGATACTGTGACAGCAACAGCAGATACTTTTGCTGTGGGTCTTCCTGTCCTCGTGGATTGAACTGGGGGGTGGGGGTGGGGGTCGGAAGATCTGTGGGTAAGTAGGGTGAATTTACCCCGCCGGACTGGCAGTCAGTAGGCAGATCAACTCCACTTAGTGTGATTGGAGGCTTATAAAGTTTTGGGGGGACTGAGGGTAGGGACATCCAGGATGGGCAAAGGTCATTGGCTGGGGGCTTAGGGTACCTGAAGGGCCTCATTAGCATGAGGAAACCTTTTAGGAATCTCAGATGCTGGCTGAACAGGTTTTATCAGAAGAAAGGAAATTGATCCTATAAACTAATTGAGGCCAGGTGACATTCCTGAGGTAGAGGAGAGTGTGGGGGCTTAGAACTCCCTGGACACGGTCAGAGAAGGAGAAACTCTGCTAATGAAGGGGGTCCTCCACTATGCCCTGAGCCTCACAAGGCTTTCAAGTCAGTGGCAGGCTTCCACCTTCATTAGCACCAGGTCCCACATTTTACTAAGTGCAAGGTACTGTGTTCTAGGCGCTTTCTTTGGGAAACGTGTTAAGTCCTCCAAACGGGTGATGTCATTACCAAGCCAGTTTTTTAAATTAATTTATTTATTTACTTTACATCCCCGATTGCAGCTTCCTCTCCCTCCTCTCCTCTCAATCCTCCCCTCTCCTCTCCCCTCCCTTCCTGCCATCCTCCCTCCCTTTCTCCTCACCGAAGGGGAGATCTCCCACCCACTGGTCAACCCACCTTGGCATATCAAGTTGCAGTAGGACTAGGTGCATCTTCTCCTATTGAGCCTAAAGAAGGCAGTCCAGTTAGGGGAAAGGGGTTTAAAGGCAGACAGCAAAGTCAGAAAAAGCCCTGTCCCAGTTGTTATGGGTCCCACATGAAGACTAAGCGACACATATGTTACATATGTCTAGGGGGCCTAGGTGAGTCCTACGCATGCTCTTTGGTTGGTTGTTCAGTTTCTGTGAGCCCCTGTGGGCCCAAGTTCATTGATTCTGTGGGATTTCTTGGGATGTCCTTGATCCCTCTGGCCACCATGCCAGTGTTAAGGTGGAGAAATGGTAGCACAGAGAAAGAGGCTCAGTAACCCAGCCAAGGTTGCACAGTTAGCAAATAGTACCAAAATCCAAGCTAGCAAAGTCTTGTCTCACAGTGGCTGGAGTTCATCTACATCCCACTGCCACTGTCACTGCAAGCCCAGAAAAGATCGTCATGGAAAGAGAGGAGTCTTTGCTCTGCACCTAAATTGGGGGAGGGCAGAGAACAAAAACCGCACTGAAAGCCCTCACCCTCCAGCTGGGCCATTGCACCTCAAAGGGAGAGTACTGTTATGGAAAAATATGATAAAGGCTGGGAAGACAAATGTGTCCCCAGGGACCCCAAGACTCCTCAGAGTCCCCATCTTGCTGCAGAGGAGGGTCATGCACTGTGCTGGCTTGATGCAGAAGAGATGAAGGCCACCTGCTCCTGAGACAACCCAGCCGCTGCTCAGAATACAGAGGCTCCCTGTTAGGAAAATAGATTTCTCAACCCAAACCATGAGGCTTCTGCCTGGAGCCCCCAATCGGATCAAGTTCCATCCAAGGCTTCCTGTCCTTGGGTAGTGGGAAGTTCAGGGTCTCACAGGAACCGGCTCACTCGTCTTCATCTGTGCTGTGAAGGAAGGCCTGGGGCGTGGAGGGCCTCAATAGCAGAGGTGGAAATGTGTAAGTGCCTGGCTTGGGAGGGGAAGAGAGAGGGAGATGTGGGAAAAACAACTCCTGCTCAGCTCCTTCAGCGAGATTAAGTGTCTCTAGACTCTGGCCACTCATGCGACCTTAGACAAATCAAAATACACAGAAGGGGGAGATTATGGTGGAATTTGTCACATGCTGGTTTCTGTCTCAAGAACTACTTGAACATTCCATCTTAACAGCTTGAAAAAATACACAAGTTCCATCTCAATTTGAGCACTGTCCCCCTTGGGTTCAGAGTTCAGTTAAAAATAACACTAATGATGGGATGGGAGTTTGGGGCTCACCAAAGTGTGTGGTTTCCCCCACTTCCATCTGGTCCAAGTTCAAGGCAAGGGGCGTGTGTGTGCATGTGTGTGCATGTGTGCGTGTGTGTATGTATGTGTGTATTTGTGTGTGTGTGCATATGTGTGTGTGTGCGCATGTCTGTGTGTGCATGTGTGTGTTCGTGTGCATGTGTGCGTGTGCACACCCAAGCCTCACTCAGTCTGCCTTCCTTTTGGAATTGATGATTCCAATCCAGAAAATGAAGTGGGGTTGCCGGTTACAGTGGTGCACACTGTTAGTCCCAGCACTCGGGAGGCAGACAGGAGGATCCCCATGAGTTTGTCCAATATAGTGAGTTCCAGGACAGCCAGGACTACATGAAAAGATCCTTTCTCAAAAAATAAAAATGAGATGGCTCAGCAGTTAAGAGCACTGGCTGCTCTTTCAAAAGTCCTGAGTTCAATTCCCAGCAACCACATGATGGCTCTCAACCATCAGTAATGAGGTCTGGTGCCCTCTTCTGAACTGCATGCATAGACTGCCCAGACAGACAGACAGACAGACAGATACTTAAATACTTAAAAAATTAAAGTTAAATAAAAATGAAATGACCTTTAAGTATTTGGAACCACTGCGTAATTTCCTTCATCTCTCAGAACTCAGTTCTCTCCTCTGGAATATGGGGTCACTGGCCTTCCCCAACCCCTGTCTTTTTCTGCTGGGGGAAAAATGAGGAGGCTTATTCAATTTTATGGGTAACAAAGTCATCATGCTGGTTAGTGTCAGTTTGACATAAACTGGAGGCAGTTGGGAAGAGGAGAACTCAGGTGGGGAATTGTCTGCATCAGATTGGCCTGAGGATGTGCCTGCAGCATTTTCTTTTGTTGTTGTTGTTGTTATTGTTTGTTTGTTTATTGAGAATTTCATTAATGTATTTTAATTATACTATTTCCCTTACCCCAAGTCTTCCAGATTACCTCTCCTTATCTACCCAATGTCAAGCTCTTTCTCTCTCTTGAAAAAAAGAGAGGGTGGGGGAGCTGGAGAGATATCTCAGTGGTTAGAGCACTTGTTGCTCTTGCAGAGGACCCAAGTTCAGCTCCTCACACCCTACGGTGACTCACAACCGTCAGTAATTCCAATCCCAGGGGATCCAATGCCCTCTTCCAGGCATGCACGTGGTACACAGACAAGCACACGGGCACCCTCCTACACGTAAGATATAAAAATATTTTTTCCTAAACACACACACAAAGCATGGAGTCTGGTTTGTGTCAGCTTACTATTCCTGAGCGTGGAGCCTGACCTGGAGTAGGGGTGACCCCAGTCACACCGTTGAGGAAAACTGATTGTTCTCTTTTCTAGCAGCTCTTACTTACAAACAGCTTCCTGAGTGGGGATGAGGCTCTGTGCCACGTCCTTTCCGCCATGCTGGGATTGCTGGCACACACTGG
>JADRCC010567669.1:0-15425 GCA_019843855.1 Hylomyscus alleni
GGGGGGGGGCCTTGAGACAGGGTTTCTCTGTGTAGCCCTGGCTATCCTGGAACTCACTCTGTAGACTAGGCTGGCCTCGAACTCAGAAATCAGCCTGCCTCTGCCTCCCAAGTGCTGGGATTAAAGGCATATGCCACCACGTTGTTGCTGGGAATTGAACTCAGGACCTCTGGAAGAGCAGTCAGTGCTCTTAACTGCTGAGCCATCTCTCTGATTCAACTGTTAGTATTTTCATTGCTACTTCTTGTAGCATGAGTCTGCTGAGTCTCTTTGGCATTTCAGTGTCTGGCAAACACAACATCACAGCATCACATGTTCATGTTTCTGGAATGTACCACTAGGAATATACCACTAGGAATATACCACTAGGCCATCAGCTTTCTTTCAGGAGCTACTTGTTACTCCACTGTTCTGTTGCTTGTCTTGTTTCTAATGAAGAAAATGCTGCTAAAGTCGTCTTTCTTCTTTTTGATGTGTTTTAAGATCTTTCTTCTTGATCACTTTACCACTGGCTTTGAGGTTCCTGTTCATTTCATAGTATTTTGATACGAGGTTCTCAACATGATTTTGTGCTTGGGGTTATTGAGTTCTTTGAGTATATTAATTTACAATTTTCAGTTAGCTTGGCCATCTTCTGGTTAATATCCTTCATTTAATTATTAATCCAACCATCTGTTTATGTGGTGTGTGTATTAGGCCACTTGACACTGCTCCACATGTTACTGGTACACTACTCTTTTTACACTTATCATGTGCTTATTTTATTGTGTGCCTTATTTTAGATTTTTCCTGTTTTTAATTTTACTACATTTTATGTATTTTGTGTGTGGTGGGACGACTTGCAGAGTCTCCTCTCTCCTATCACGTGGATCCTGGGCATCTAGCCCCGGGTTATCAGGCCTGGTGGCATAGCTCCTTTCGTATAAGACTTTTTAAGAGCATTAAATAATAAAACTTTCAGAAAGAAGCATAGAAACTTTCTAGCCTTGCCTTACCCCTAACACATCAAAGAAAAATAAACTTTGGTGGTTTGGATAAGAATGGGCCTCCTTGGCATATAGATTTGAATGCTTAGTCACCAGGGAGTGGCACTGTTTGAAGGAATTGAGAGGATGTATGGCTTTGTTGGAGGAAATGTGTCACTTGGGGTAGGCTTTTAGGCTTCAAAAACCCAAGCCAGCTGGATGTCTTTCAGCCAACCAATCAGGATGTAGCTCTCAGCTACTTCTCCAGCACTATCCCTGCCATGACACTTAATGGACTAAGCCTCTGAAACGGTAAGCAATCCCCCAATTAAATGCTTTCTTTTATAAGTTTGCTATGGCTATGGTGTCTCTTCATAACAGTAGAACAGTGGCTAAGATATCAGACATCAGATGGAAAAAAAAAGTTAAGTTTAAGCCAAGCCTGGTGGCACAGGCCTGTAATGCCAGCACTTGGGAGGCTCTGGTAAGTATTGCTGCAAATTCTCAAGGCCAGTCTGAACTACAGAATGAGACCCTGTCTCAAAAAAAAAATTAATGAATGGAAATCTTTTGATGGGCACGATCAGGGAGGTGAAAAGACAACTGATAAAAATGGGGAAAAAAATGTAGGATAGCAAATCACATAGGTAACAAATGTCAAGTATCAAGAGCATAAAGACAACCCTGATAACACTGTGGCGTTAAAATCTAGAATCTGAGGCCTGGAGCGTGGCTCAGTAGTTAAATTCTTACTACTCTTGAATAACCAGGTTCAGTTCCCAGCACCGATGGCCTGTAAGGCAGCTCACCACCAACTGTAACTGCCGTGCTACAGTATCTGTTGATCTCTTCTGGTCTCCATGGTCACCTGCATGCATGTGTCTCACAGTCACTCGCACAGGCACATGCACATAAATTAAGTAAATAAATCCTTAAAAGCAGCATGATCCAATTAAAAATATATGAAGGATTTTTTTATTTAGTTTGTTTGTATTGTCATAAAAGATAGTGCAGTTTATACTAAAGAGAAATTTATATATATATATACATTCACAGCTCTAGAAGCTAGGGCTCCAACATTACTGGGCCGGCATCTGGCAAGGGTTTTCTTGTCATATCCTCCCATAGTGAAGGGGCAAAAAGAGGGTAAGATGAACAGCACTCAACATCTCCTTTCATAGAACTCACTCTCCCAATAACAATAATCCATTCATGAGTGCCAACCCCTCTTAAAGGTCCCGCGTCCTTTAACATAGCCACACCAGGGAGCAAGTCTCTAATAACAAGCTTTGGGCATTCAAACCCACGGTAGGTTTGAATAGGCATTTTTTCCATATATACACATATACAGATAACCAAGAAGCACACGCAAAGACATTCAATGTCATTAGCTATTAGAGAAACAGTAATTCAAAATAATAATGGGACAGCACTTCACACATGCTCCATGGTTATAGTTTATAAATAAAGGAATCTTACTGATGATATAGAAAAATCAGAACACTTACATATTGCTGATACAAATCAAAGCTTAAGTATTGAGTTACTATGTGATTTATCAACCCTATATGTAGCTCAAGAGAAATAAAAATATATTCTCATGCTAAAAAAAAAACCTGCACACAGCATTCATGGCAGTATTATTCATAACACCCCAAAGTGGAAATGACCCCAATGCTCATCAATGGATCAACTGGGAAAGAAGATGTGGCATGCCCATACAAAGGAATATCAAAATAATTGTCCAGAAATGAAAGTAATTAAATACCAAAAAATGGATGATATTTGAAAACAATATGTAATATGGAAGAAACCAAACACACAAATGCACATATTTTATGATCCTATTTGTACAAAATATTCAGAATTGGGTATATCCATAGAGATATAAAGTACATTAGTGAAGTCTAGGGCCTAGAAGAGAATTGGGAGGGACAACTGATATAGTCTGCAAAGGGGGTTATTTTGTGGGGTGATTAATGTTCTGGGGTTAGACTGCTGAAGGCTGCAAAATCCTTGGGTATAAGAAAACCACTGGACTGTATATTTTGTAAGGATAAATCTTACAGGTGTATAAGACTTATTTCATTTCAAAAACAAAGCCCAAGCCAATACACAAGACGTCCAGTGAACCTCCACTACACTTAACATACAATCCTTCAGACCCTGTGAGACTCCACTCTGACTTTAGGCTCCTCTGGTCTGTCTGTCCTTCTTTATCACTCCTCCCATCTCTCTCTGCTACCCAGCAAGACAGGGTTTCTCTGTATAGCCCTGGCTGTCCTGGAACTCACTCTGTAGACCAGGCTGGATTTCTGTAGACTCAGAAATCCACCTGCCTCTGCCTCCCAAGTGCTGGGATTAAAGATGTGTGCCACCACCACCCGGCTGCTCCCTAGCCTTTTGGTCCTCCCTGTTCTGGGCTTGCCTTTGCTCATGGTCTCCACAGTCCCTCTACCTTTATCTGGGATTTTCTTCCCCACAAGCACTGCCTGCCTGACATCCTTACTTTATCCTGGAATTTTTCCAGTCACATGTCCTCAGAAGCCTCTGCCTGGGATGGCAATGCCATCTTCTCTTGCCCACGACCCTGCATTATTTTGCTCCTTAGCACTGACCATTACCTACCTCTGTACAATTTATTCATGTGGCCCCTCTGTCTCTCACTGGGACATAGACTTTATGAGGGATGGGACTTCCTTTGCATCTTTTGTACTGTTATGTCTTATCTTACGTTCATCCATGAGATTTGACACACATGCAGTACTTACTTGTTCAGTGAAAATATTTGTCAATACAAAATAAATGTTAAAAAAAAAAAGCACGTTGTCCTTCATATTCGTTAGAACACAATGTGCCTGCCTACCTAAAAAGGATCCCAGAGGGAAAGAAGTAAGATATCAGAACCTGTGTGAGCATTAGGTGATGAATCGCCTCAAGCATCAGCATGCAAAAGTAAGATCCTGCATGTCTGCCTGAGTTGGGGGATGGGGCTAAAATGTTCTCTTAAGGGGAAGAACAAAAATTTAGCAATTTTAGAAAGTCTGAAAGAAAAATAGCCCAAGGAATCAAAAACTGAGGGGATGGACACACACACACACACACCCCACATGTGTACACACACATACACACACACACATGAACCAAGAACCACACACACACACACAAGAAGATGCTGTCTTATGAAAAGTATGTCTGGTAAGAATGCAGAAAAAATAGTTTTTAAAAGGAATCCTTCCAGAAACTGAGATCATGGGTTAGGTGGGAACAAGAACTCAGAGCTAGGGCAGAGGCAGGAATCTTGGAGATTTGCCCAAATAGTGACCTCAGCTGACACAGCCCAGGAATGAAAAGGGCAACGTTTAAATGGAGCCTGGAGTCTTTCTTCCCCCTACTACCATATTAAGAAACTGATAGCCAGGCAAGGGTAATGGTTCAATTAATTCGGTGCTTGAGGCTCAACCCTGATGACCTGAATTCCACTTCCAGCAACACAGAAAATGCCTGGTATGGTAATATGTGCTTATAATCTCAATGTTGTAGAAGTGGAGACAAACGGATCCCTGAGGCTCTCTTGCCAGCCAGCCTGGCTCAGTTGGTGAGCCCCAGATTCCAGCGGGAGACCCTGTTTCAAAACACAGAGTGAACAATCCTGAAGAATAACTGACCTCTAGCCCCCATACATTTCTGCACACCTGGACTCCCATATGACCTATGCACAAACTGCTGGGAATAATCACAACACTCCTCCCTTTCCAAATACCCCGATTTCACATGGGTGGCACCCTGTGAGGGTGTATGGTAACAATGTTAATAACAAAATGATGCTTCCATTTGTCCTGTGAAGTATGGCTTATTTAGCAAGGACACCAGTTCAGACAGTCTACATTTAAAGCAAAATACAATAATGGAGCAAGGAGTCCTAGTCAAATGCAGTTTCTAGAATTATTGAGTTCTTTCAGTGCCTTAGACAGAGTGTCGGGTACTTTCTACATTCAAAAATTACACACACACACACACACACACACACACACACATCAGCAATCACTGTTTTATTATGAACCTGTTGAAAACTAAACACACAGGACAGCAAAGAATAATCTATTGTTTTCACTTGGGAAACAAACAGCTGCAAGCCATAAGAGTTTCAAGATGCCATTCCTAACTTTTGGGCAAGAAATGATATCTTAATGAAAGAAAGACAAGGTGCTCATGGTCCCATCTGTAAGTCTGGGTATCTTAAACCTGTCCCATTCGAAAGAATGCTGCTCTCAATTCCATGGTCCTTCCTAGGGATAGAAGAAGCTTTTGAGTAAAATAAAAGAACAGTTGGGAATGGGGAGAGTCTGTTGTTCTTAGACTATAGCCTTCCCTTCCACTTCTAACAGAGCAAAGCGAACCAAAGAAGCAACAAACACAGCTCACAAAACCTTGGCCAACGGTCTACATTTTCACAATCTGCCCACACCTTAAACAAACATGAAACATTGTAACCAGCTCTAGTCAGAACCTGAAAGAGAAAAGCCTCAGCCGGCATTCTACCTCTCTTGCTAATTCTCTTTCCTCGTAAGATCAGCCATGATATCAGAAACTGACCAAGTTTTTAAAAGGCCTTTTTCAGAATGGCTATTTTTCTGGCAAACACCCAGCCCATAAATCAGGAGAAGTATATTATTAAGAGGCAATCAATACTGAAGGGTTCGAAGTCTAGAAATTATTCTGATATGTAATAGCAGTAATAATCAGAGTTCACTGTGAGTGTACAGTCCTTTAGATCTTTTTAAAAAGCCACTTAGCTGTTCATGGTCATAATTATGATGCTGGGTCAGGGTACCAATTCTCTTATTGGCCAAAGCAACAGGCTCAGAAGAATAAAAGAATCCTACGGGGGCAGAACATCTGCCGCAAAGAGTGCACTTTTACTCTCATGGGTCCATAGGAAGCGCATGAATGGAGGCTCTGACCTGGAACCAACTAACTCTAAGCTTAAAGTGGAAGCTCAGGGCAAACTGAAAGGTTCAGTCAATTAATCATTTTTATGGGTTGTATACACAGAAAAGTGTCCATTCTACTTGAAACAATAGGACCCTGAATTAAAATGAGTGTTCTCAGACACTGTACAGAGCAGTTTTCAGCATGTCAACCTCCTCATAGGCCAGACTTTGAAATCCAATAATTTCACCACAGTGATTCTTATAAATATCCCACTTTGATACTGAACAATAATTGCAATGGTAACAGTCACCTTTTAGCAGATGCTCACAAGGAGCCCAAGTCCTGTGGCACTTCACAACTGGGACAAGCTAATGTGCTAAGCAGTATTATTTTCACTTTACAGATAAAGAAATTAAAGCTCAAGGAGAGTGTGGAGCCTGTCAAAGTCACATAGCTAAGGAAAATAAGGACGCAAACTTGTGCACCAATGAATTTATGCTTCTCTAAGCTCTTCAATAGCAAACTATGAGCTCCAATCTGCTATCCATCTATTCTTCTATCTCTCTTCTCCTCCTTGGCTATTCAGGGGTACCATATGATGAACTCTAGTCCTTCATCCAGTCATCAAATATATACTGAGCTCTCGCCTTAATACTTCCTTCAAGCCTTTGACTGTTCTCTATTCTACATGCTAAAAATCCATTAATGAACAACATAGACAAAGCTCCTACCCTATCTTACTCTAAGGAGGTAAAATTCTAGGGAAGGGAGAAAGATAAACAGAAGAAAAAAGAAATACAGCAATAATACAAAGGCAAGTAATGAGGAAAACGGTAGAAGGGGAGACAGATACCAAATGTAAAGCTACACAAAAACAATTTTGAGAGTTATGAAAGTTTACCGTTAGAGCAAAGGCTTTCAGAGAGAGCAGTGTTGTGTCTCGACTAGGCTATAGTGCACCATTTGTTAATCAAACACTAATGTGGGTGTTTCTTTGAAGGTATTTTTGAGATCTAGTTAACATGATTGTGGGGGTTAAGAAATATATCTATATATCTTGACTCTAAGTAGTGACAATCCTCGACCAAGTGAGTAGGACTCAACAAATCAATTGAAAGGCTTAACAACAGAATCAAAATCAGGATTTCCCCAAGGAAGAAGAAATCCTGCCTCAAGAGTCCAACATCAGCTCTTACATTAGAGCAGGAGTTCTCAACCTGTGGGTCACAAGCCCTGTGGGGGTCCAACAACCCTTCCACAGGGTCACGTGCTTATCAAGCATCCTGCATATCAGATATTTCCAGTATGATTCATAACAGTAGCCAAATTTCAGTTATAAAGTAACAGTGGAAATAACTTTATGTTTGGGGGTCACCATAACATGAGGAACTGCAATTAGGGGATCACAACGTTAGGAACATTAAAATCCACTGGCTTTGAGTTTCTAGCTCATGTGCCTGCCCTACAGATTTCAGACTCTCCAGTCCCAACAATTGTATACACTTCCTTGAAACGAATTGCCTAATACCTTTTTCAATTATATATGTATATTATCATACATGTGCATGTATAGATGCTATGTATGCATATCTATTATATGCAACTATATATGCATACCATGTACCAAACATGTATATGCATGTATATCTATGTATACTGATAGGTGTATATACATATATATTTCTCACCGGTTTTGTTTTGGTGGGGAACTCTCACTGATACATGGAGTAAGTACTTAGCACCCGGGACATAAAAGCAAAAGCACAATGTATTAGATGTTAAGATGACCAAGTCAGATGTGACTCCTACAAACCTGAAGCTCACAGACCAAACATAGGTACTGATAACTGACTTGTCTTATCCAAGATCTTCCTGTCCTTCCCTCTTGCTTCACTCGCCATGCTTGTCTCATGATCAATATGTATTGTTTTGTTTTATGACACAGTTTCTCTGTATAGCTCTGATTGTCCTGGAACTCACTCTATAGACTAGGCTAGCCTAGAACTCTTGGAGAGCTGCCTGGCTCTGCCTCTGCTGGGATTAAAGGTGGGCACAACAACCAACCTGCTTTCATCAATATTTCAACTTTTCTTTTTTAGCACAAGGGATACAATGTGTGGCAATATGTGTGTGGTTTCTGTCAGTGAATACGGTGGTCAGAAGAGGAGGACAATCCCTGAAGCTGGAGCTACAAGCTGGACCTGAACCAGAATCCTCTCTACAGGAGCAACAAGTGCTCTTGACCACTGAGTTATCTCTCCAACCTTTGTATCTTAACTAGCATTCCTAGTTACCCTGACCTCTTATTACACAGTCCATATTAGTTTTATTATTACCATTATCTTCCTCCTCCTCCTCCTCCTCCTATCATCATCATCATCATCATCATATTACTATCATCATTATTACCATCTCAGTTTTAGCGGGTTCATGGAGCTTGGGAACCTTGTTTACATGTCTTCTTTTGAGTTGCTTTCACAAACCTATCAAGTACGGAGAAGAATAATATCCTTTTTCACGGAGGAAGTAACAGCGACTCACAGGGGTAACCTAACCGGCAAGAGACTCCAGAATCAACAAATGAGGACATGCATCTTAAGCCCCTGACCCATCTATTTCTTCAACAGTGTCTTCTTATAAAGAAATGCATGCCCACTTTTGAGTCACTTTTTTTGAACTTTTAAAAGTTTGCTAGGCAAGTACTCTACCACTAAGCCCACCACATTAACCCTTTAGCCCATTTCAATCTGAATTGGATGGGAATTGTAGTTCCCTAGGAATTTACAACACACACACTCTTTCAGTTTTCCCTATGTAAGTAGTATCTTCAAGACACATTAGTAGTAATAGGTTTTTAAAAGATTAGAAAAATAAGGATTCCAAGCCAACACTAACAAAGTCCTTAGAAACATCTGCTAAAGAAAGCATGCATACGTTTGCAGAATAAATTATCTGATAATTCATCTATATTATTCTTATTTTCACTAAAATATGCGTGGTTTAAAGAGGGGGGGAGAGAGAAAAGAAAAGAAATGGTCACTAAGCCACTATAACTCAGGACTGTAGGCCTGTCTCACTAGTGATCTCTGACAAGTCAAAGGACATGACTGAATGACAAGAACAACAGCCAACCACCTGTGAGAGGACTGCCTAAAGGCGGTGCCAGCGCCTCTCCCAGAAAGCAAGGTCTGGGCACACCAGAAAACGAGACAGATATCGCCCTGTTATGTCTTGCTGTCCTCTTCTCCGACCTGGAAAATACAAGCTAGTCCCAGTAACTTCCCCAAAAGACCCTAAATCCGGCAGTCAGCAAGGTTACTAACACTACGGAAGCCCTTCGCAGGAAGTAAAGCTGCGCGGGTGGCGTCCCAGTGCATCCTGGGAGATGTAGTCCACACTTGTGGCGCGCACAGCCGTAGTGGTAATGTAAGGTAGGCGAGCAGAACCCTGTACGAGAGTATAGCTTTTCATTAATGATGTACGTTAAAAGGTGTCCGAAAGTCAGGTAGTGGGGCCTAGCGGCCTCGTTTCACACCACAGGGACAATCTATGAGTTCCTGCTAGACAGGAAGACTCAGTTTGGGAAGACAGTCCCTATCTAGTGGATATGAAATAGATTGAGATAGCCCCCAAGTGGACAGTAAAGAGAAACCGTATCTGTGCTATCAACAAACAGGTTGTTAAATCCAGGGAGGCAAGCCTTCCAAGGAGAGAAAGAACACACATCAGTCCCACTCTCCTTGAAATATACGACTGCTATTGAAAATTGGGGATAGGGGGTGGGGGTGCCAAAATCAAGATTAAAAAGTCAGCCTCTCTCATTACATATACGATATGGAGACTAGTAAGTAAGGTACCATCTGGAAGCTTATACAGCAGAATGTTAAGATTAAGTTTTGGATCAAGAGATTACATTTCTATGTTTCATGCATTTTATTATTTGGAAGGATAAAGAATCCCTTTTTGGTAGACTATTTCAAATGTAAAGCAAAGCATGTAGAATATGTATTTTATACACTGGATATTTTTATCACGTTATTTGAACATAATTTAGCTCTCTCTCCTTCTCTTCTTCCCTCCTTGTTTTTTTTTTTTTTCAAAAAGAACAACACAGGAAAATCAATTCTTTTCAAAGTGAATTAATTCTATTGTTTGTTGATAACACTTCAACTATTAAAGATTTGTTTATGCAATCTCTATGAGTTTGCTTAACTTGTTCATTATTTCTAGTAAATTTTTTATAGATCCTTTAGGATTTTTTCTTAATATGGACAACCATGTCATCTTCAAATACAGTCTTATTTTATTTTTCCAGTGTGTGTGTGTTTTATCTACTTTATTGCCTATTGTAATACTTAGGACAACACACATCGTTTGGAACAGAAGTGAGATCAGGGGGCCGGGCAGTGGTGGCACACGCCTTTAATCCCAGCACTTGGGAGGCAGAGATAGGCAGATTTCTGAGTTCAAGGCCAGCCTGGTCTATAGAGTAAATTCCAGGATAGCCATGGCTACACAGAGAAACCTTGTCTTGAAAAACCAAAAAAAAAAAAAAAAACAAAAAAAAAAACAAGTGAGATCAGTCACTGCTGGGTTCTTCCTCTGATAGGAGCAGTTCAGTCTTCCACCAGACAACGGTGTTGACTATGGGTTTGTTGTTATTGTTTCTCTGTGTTTGTTTCCTTTTTACAGATATCCTAGGATTTTTCACTATATTTTTAGGTTTCTGAAAGTTACCGTGTATAAAGGATAAGCTTGGTCAAATTCTTTATAGTTTTCTTTTACATGAAATGGTGGTGTGCTTTTTGGGTTATTGTTGCCCTTGATAGTGTTGAAGTTGATTGACACGCTTAGTTATACTGCTCGGATTTTCAGAGTTCAAACAGGTAATGTTATTCCCATAAAATGAATTAGAAGATTCCCTCCTCTCCACTTTCCTTTCCTAGTTTATGTAGATTTGTATTATTCTTTCTCCTGTTGATGCCAGGGTTACTTTCATGTCTCAATTTGGCTAGACCCACAGGACCCAGATATTTGGTCAAATGTTATAAATGTTTCTATTGAAGGGTGTTTTGTTTTGTCTTGTTTTGTTTGAATCTCTTTGGTCTGTTTCTCTGCAGACGTCTAGTCTGTTATCTAAGCTTGGGGATTTTTTTTTTTTTTGAGACAGGGTCTCATAATTTAGTTCTGGGTGATCTGGAACACACTACATAGATCAGGCAGGCTGTCCTCAAACTCACAAAGATATACCTGCCTTTGTCTTCTGGGTGCTGGGTGACATGTGTCACCATGGCCTGAGATAAAATTTGAAGCTTTTAAAGTGGAAGATTTTCATCTACTATGTGGTCAGGTTTTTGTTTATTTACTTGGTTTTTGTTTGGTTTTGTTTGGTTGTTTATTTGTTTTGGTTTTGGGAGTTTTGTTTGGTTTGTTTTGTTTCTTTGGTCAACTGAACCCAAGTCTGAGTCAATCTGGGAATAGGGAACCTCCCTAGAGAATAGGCCTCTATCAGATTGCCCTGTAGGCAAGGCTGATAGGCATTATCTTGATGAATGGTTGACATGGAGAAGCATCCCACTGTGTGGTCCTGGGCAAGCTGAGCAAGCCATAAAGAGCAAGCCAGTTAGCAGCACTCCTTCATGGTTCTGCCCTGACTTCCTCAAAGATTCACTGAGACCTGTAAGCCAAACAAAGCCTTTTGTGCCCAAGTTGGTTTTCATCAGTGTTAAGGCCTAGGTAAATTATTAAGGCCTAGATGGAATGTTACAGCCTAGATAGAATAGTAAGGCCTAGATAACTGTTACCTGGTCTGGCTAACCTATCATTCTAAGGAAAGTCTCTCTTATGTTTCTGCTGTTACTAGGAAACTTTCTAGTGTCAAGTTGATTACATATTCTGTTATGTTCTGTGCCCTTAGAAACCAGTTATGATGGAAATCATTAGATCTGTTTTGTACAATTACCCACAATAAGCTTGGGCCCGAACCAACCACCCAGCAGCACTTCCTGCACTTGTGTATAAGCTTTTATGGTGTCAGCTTACCCTGGGATTGACCCTAGCATAAGAGAGACATCTGCCCCAATATAAGAAACTATCTGAAATAAGTCTTCCATTTTGAACAGTGGTCAAGTAAAGTTTAAGTTCCCAAGATCTCCCTGGGAATTGGCATCCTATGTGGCAGAAAGAGACATGTGTATGGATACCTGACATCTAGTTGACAAATTAAGACATGAGTGTTAGACAAGTCCCATCCTTGATAGACAAGTTAGGAAATGAATATTAGAAAAGGCAAGTCCCCTGCCACAATTGAATACTCCAGCCAATGAGATCAGGATAAACGTATAACAAAGACATGCTCCTAAGGAAGTCCTCCATCCCTAACGCCTGATTGGTGACATAACTTGGCACAGATGTTTGTAGATCTCAGGCTCATAAAGCAAGCCCTGTAGGATCTTAACTCAGGGTCACAGTTCAGCTCCCAGGCCTGAGTCACGTCCCTGACTAGTCAATAAACCATGACTAGTTGACCAAGATTGGTGTCTGAGTGGTTTGTGCAACAATTCCCAGAATCTAACAGCCAGTGTTTCATCACATAAATAGAAACCTGTTAGGATACATGCAAGTCAGTTTCTTTGTTGTTTACAGGAGTAGCATATCATCTGTTCTTAAGCCAGCCTAAGGTTTCTAGAGTTGGCTGTGGTGGAACATATATATGTGGTGGAACATTTATATATATATATATATAACCCCAGCATTTGGGAAGTGGAGATTGGATGTTCAGTGTCATCTTTTACTTCATTGCAAGTGCAATGCCATCTTGGGCTGCAGGAGACTCTCTAAAAAAAAAAAATTTTTTTTTAAATTTTTCCAAGGGGCTGGAGAAGTGACTCAGGCTCAGCAGTTAAGAGCACTGACTGCTGTTTCCAGAGGTCCTGAGTTCAATTCCCAACAACCACATGGTGGCTCACAACCATGGGATCCTATGCCCTCTTCTTGTGTGTCTGAAGAGAGCAACAGTATATGTACTCATACACATTAAGTAAATAAATAAATCTTTTTTAAAAAGAAAGAAAGAAATTTGTGCGGGTGCCAACAAGATGACTTGGTCAGTAAAGGCACTCCTCACCAAACATTGGTGGCGTGAGTTCAATCCCAGAAGTCTGTACGGTGGAGGGAAAGAACTGACTCTTCCAAGTTGCCCTCTGAGTGCAAACCACAGCATGTTCATTCATGTGTGCAAACACACACGTGCACAGGAATAAAGTAAATAAATACACAGATAAATGCTTTAAAAATCAAAATGTCCGTGCTGTCCATTTTCCTGTCTTTTAGAATATATGGGTATAAAGTGTTGCTGTCTTCCCTTGTCAATCGGCTAAAGTCTTTAAGTTTTGTAATAACGCCCCATCTTTCACTCCTGATATTGATTCTCTCCTCTCTTTTCCCCACCCCACCCAGCTTGTCATGATAAAAATCTTATAAAATATATTGGTTTCTTCGATGAGCCAGTTGTCCTTGAACTGACTTTTCTCATTTTCTTTCTGTTACTATTCTCTGAACTTCTGGTCTCATTCCCCTCCTGCTTGCTATGGTTTAACTTTCCTGGTTTAAGTGGAAGCATAGAGTGTTCATTGAAGACCTTTCCTCTTTTTCAGCATAATCGTTTAATATAAAGTGTGTAAGTCTCATTTTAACTTTTGCTCAGAGTATCCCATGAACTTAGACACAGTTCGCTTTCACACTCATTTGGGTAAATGGCTTTCTAATATACCTTATAACTTATTTGACTAATGAGTCATTGGAAGCATTTCACTTCATTCATAAATGTCTTTCTTTGAACCACTATACATTTTTAAAATGATTTCCCATAGAGATGTTTAGGTTATCCTAATTAATATACTCTCTCTTTTGTCACGTCACCACTCACATTGTCAAATTAAATCCTCAAGTGTTTAAAAGATCATTTATAAAATCATAGATTTCATAAGTCCTATGTTCAGAAATCGCAGATTTAAAGAAACATATTTGCATATTCTTTGCACTCTCTCTTATCTGAGGACAAAGTCGCTCCACCATTTCAGAACTGTCTGACTTTTATTTCTTTGTGAAAAAAAATTCCATCTAATTCAGTGTTTCAGGATATTTTTTGAACCTTAGAATTTAACAATTACATATGTGATTATGTAACATGTCTTACATATCACAGATCATTTTATATGTATGGGGTATATGCATGAGCAAGTGTGTGCAAGTGTGTGTGCAAGTATGTGCAAGTGTGTGCAAGTGTGTACAACTGTGTGTCTGCGTGTATGTGTGTGCATGTGTGTGCAAGTACATGTACATGTGTTGTGACAATGGAGTTCAGAAACGGACTTCATAGAGTCGATTCTCTCTATCTGTCTGTCTTAGTCAGGGTTTCTATTCCTGCACAAACATCATGACCAAGAAGCAAGTTGGGGAGGAAAGGGTTTATTGAGCTTACACTTCCACATGGCTGTTGATCACCAGAGGAAGTCACGACTGGAACTCAAGCAGGTCAGGAAGCAGGAGTTGATGCAGAGGCCATGGAGGGATGTTCCTTGCTGACTTGCTTCTCCTGGCTTGATCAGCCTGCTCTTTTATAGAACCTAAGACTTCCAGCCCGGGGATGGCACCACCCACAAGGGGCCCTACCCCCTTGATCACTAATTGAGAAAATGCTCCACAGCTGGATCTCATGGAGGCACTTCCCCAACTGAAGCTCCCTTCTCTGTGATAACTCCAGCCTGTGTCAAGTTGACACACAAAACCAGCCAGTACACTATCTTTACCTGATTTCTGGAGTTCAAATGCAGTCTTCAGGTTTGTGTGCCAAGCACGTTACTCATCACTCCAGCACAAGCTCGACAGGAATGATTTCAACAGTCCAAAGCCTCCCTCAGATCTCCCTAGTCACTATCGTCAGTAGGACGCTCTGCTAAGCTCCAGCACGTCAGATTAGCATTGCTTGTCCTTGCCCTTCATGGAATCCAACAGCTTGTACTTTTTAAGGGATTGCTTCTGGATATGACATCTGCACATGCTTTTCTTGTAATTCACTAGTTTTCGTGGCTAGGAAGCATTCTGTTGTCTCAATATATCTAATACAAGCCCCCCCCCCCCCCCCCCGCCGCCACCCCTGTTTATTCCTGATGGACATTTGAGGGTTTTTTATTTTGCATTTTGATTCACCTTAAATAAAACCATACCATCTGCCTATTCTTAATAAATATAAGCACCCATCCCTCTCCTCTCGGTTTCAATAATGAAATTGCTGAATTAGGACAAGCAGCACATGCAACTTAAAACTCCATTGATGGCCTTGTTTTCCGTCTCATTTACATTCTTCTTAAGTTTCAACCAGCTCTTTAAGTTTTGCAGTGGAGATTAATACATATGGAGATGGCCAAATTTCATGTGAATTACTTCCAGATGCTCTGTATTGAGTGGAAAATTCCTCGCAGATTCTAACAAGTGGTGGTTTTATGTTTTGTTTCTAAAGTTACA